>ML326726.1:9841-59527 GCA_005239505.1 Nicotiana paniculata | reverse complement strand
AATCGATGTTCTTGCACTTCAATGGAATTTTCTTCTTGTCTACTGTTGATCCACGAAATTCCTTTAATTGTGTTTTAGGAGTCTATTTATAGGTTTAGGGTGAGCCCTAACTGTGTAGGAGACTTCTATTTCAACGGGGAAACATTTAACTCGTCAAACTCGGACTTGGGCGAAACTGGGGACCCCGAGCGTTTGGGATCTAACGCTAGGGCCCTAACTCCCCCTTAACGCCAGGGGGGCCAGGTTTTATGGGGCAAACGCCCCCCTAACGCCAGGGGGGTGCCCGGCGTTAGGGGGCAAACGCCCGGCTATCGCCCGGGTGTCTCCTTTTGCGCATTTTCGACGTATTTGCACCCCTTTAACTCCGTTTCCATCTCCAATTCACCTACACATGAAATAAACTCCATTAAGCACCTAATAAGTGTATTTTTATCATTAAATCACTTCAAATGTAAGGTATATCACATGCTAGACTATACAATTTAGTATCGCATCAGGCGCCATCCGTAAAGAGGGTCTAGATTCCCGAGGATGTTCCTGAGTTAATTAATAACTCTCTTTCGACCTCGGGTATTAGGGCCGGCGTAAAGTCGTCCACAAAGTCTGCCAAGATTTGAGACTTAATGGGGGTCCAGGGTCGGTATTCAATATCGTACCCACTTATTTCCACGGCCCATTTGGCCAACCGACGTAAGAGATCGGGCTTATGCATAATGTTCCTCGACGAGTAACTAGTTACGACACATATGGGGGTGACACTGGAAGTATGGTTTTAGCTTCCGAGAGGCGCTTAGCAAAGCGAGCACCAGTTTTTCTATGTGAGGGTACCTAGTTCCGGCCTCACCCTGCTAACATAGTAAATTGGAAATTGCGTACCATGATCTTCCAGGATTAGGTCTCCACTTACCAATATCTTCAAAACCACCAAGTACAATATAATTATTTGTCTGCCTTCGGTGTGTGAAGCAGCGGCGGGTTCGATAAGTATCATTTTGAGTTCCTCCAAAGCTCGTTGGCATTTCGGGGTCCATGAGAAGTTATTCTTATTCTTCAATAGTGCGAAGAATCGTTGGCTCTTGTCGGATGACCTCGAATTGATCGCCCCAGGTGGCTATGTGCCTGGTTAACCTTTGCACGACCTTCATGTTTTCCACAACCGCGATGTCTTCGATGGCTTTAATTTTGTCAGAGTTGATATAGATTCCTCGGTTGGATACCATGAACCCAAGGAGTTTACCTGATCCAACCCCAAACGCGCGTTTCTCCGGGTTCAGCTTCATATTGTATTTCTTTAATATTTTGAAGGTTTCCTGTAAATGTTTTAAAAGGTGCTCTGCTCGCAGGGACTTAACCAACATGTCGTCAATGTAAACCTCCATTGATTTTCCTATTTGTTCCTCGAACATCCTATTTACTAGGCATTGGTAAGTGGCACCGACATTATCTAAACCGAATGGCGTCACGTTGTAGCAGTATGTGTTGTATTTTGTGATGAATGAGGTTTTTTCCTGATCACCCAGGTTCGTCCTTATTTGGTTGTACCCGGAGTAGGCATCACGAAAACTGAGTATCTCGTGGTCGGTCGTGGCATCGATAATTCGATCGATGTTGGGAAAAGGAAAAGAATCCTTGGGACATGCCATATTGAAATCCTTATTATCTACACACATTCTTAATTTTTTTCCTTTCTTAGGCACTACTAAATTTGCTAACCAATCCGGGTATTTAACCTCCCGAATGGACCATATTCTAAGGAGTTTAGATAGCTCATCCTTGACGAAAGCATGTTTGACCTCAAACTAGGGTCTCCTCTTTTGCTTGACCGGATGTAACTTCGATTTCAGTCTCATCTTGTGAGTGGTTATCTCCGGTGGGATCCCTGTCATATCAAGGTGGGACCAAGAGAAACAATCTATGTTAGCCATAAGAAACTAAATGAGTTTTTTCATGAGCTCCGTATTTAGCCCTGTGCCCAGGTATACCTGTCAATCGGGTAGATGCTCAACCCATATAGCTTGTTCCAGATCCTCGACCATCGATTTGGTGGCATCGAAATCATCGTGGGATACAAAAGACTTGGTTACCTCGTAATCATCGTCTTCATCAGTCCCATGTTCTTTCGGTTGAGTCGGAGCTAGTGCCGGTAATTGCTATTTGGTTTCTGGCTTTGTGATCGAACTCCACCCCTTTGTCGTTGTAAGTGTGAATATCAGAATCGCCTCTTCAATCGCAAACATCTCCTTTACGACTAGCTGTTTTTCGTAGACCGTTTTAATTTCATTTGGTGTTGGGAATTTTAACACTTGGTGTAGAGTTGAGGGTACTACCCTCATGTTGTGGATCCATGGTCTTCCAAACAAGGCATTGCACCTCATGTGTAATTCGATTACATAAAACTTAGCTTTATGTATGGTCCCAACGGTGTTTACCTATAATATTATCTCACCCTTAGTGGTTTCATATGCCATGTTTAATCCGTTTAGAACTCGGATTGCAGGCACGATTTGGTCTTACAGACCGAGCTGCTCCACGACCCTCGATCGAATGATGTTGGTCGAGCTACCTGGGTCAATTAACACACGTTTAACTCAAATTTTATTTACGAGTACATATATTACCAGTGCATCATTGTGAGGATGTACAATCCCTTCTGCATCCTCATCGTTGAAAGATAAAGTTCCTTCTGGTATGTAGTCTCGAGTTCGTTTCTCTTTAGTTATGGATACTTTGGTGCGTTTCAACATCCGCCCCTGTGGGATATTGACCCTATCGATGATCATGTTAATGACTTGTTGAGGTTCTTCTTGTTCCGTCTGTTTTTTAAAATCGTTGTTCCTGAAATGATTCTTGGCTCGATCACTCAAGAATTCTCGAAGATGCCCATTACTGAACAGTCGGGCTACTTCCTCTCTCAGCTGTCGACAATCTTTCGTTCTATGGACGTAAGTTCCATGATATTTGCACATCTGGTTAGGATCCTTTGGGGTTGGATCGGATTGTAGGGTTTGAGGCCATTTGGTATCTTTGATGCGTCTGATAACTAATACAATGGCAGCAACATCGACATTAAAGTTGTATTCTGATAGCCTCGGTGCTTCTTTAGGCCCGATGAACCTGTTGAAGCAGTTTTTGCTCATGAGTCCCCGGTTACTCTGACCTCGGTCATTTCTCCTTTCGTTTCTCATGGAGTTCCGCCCGGACCCACTACTTTTTCGGTCTTTATTATATGGATGATACCGATCCTTGTTTGGTCTCGGTTCATGATCGATGTCTCTTTTGATGTCGAGGGTTTTGACGGGATAAACAGATCCCGAAGGGGCCCCGAGTTGATCATCTTCCACTATGATCTTCGATTGATACCGGTTATGCACGTCGGCCTAAGTAACGACTTGATATTCTACTAGGTTTTGTTTCAACTATTGTGAAACCACCGAGCTTCGAACATTGATCCCTTGAGTGAAATCCTGAACAGCCTAATCATCAGCAACCGGTGGCAAATCCATTTGTTCCATTTGAAAACGGGACACGAACTCTCAGAGCATCTCGTTATCCTTATGTTTTACTTTGAAAAGGTCTGATTTCCTGGTCTCGACCTACATGGCCCCGCGTGTGCTCTCACAAAAGAATCAACAAGCATAGCAAATTACTCAATAGAATTAGGAGGTAAGTTATGATACCATATCATAGCCCCTTTTGATTGGGTTTCTCCGAACTTCTTCAATAGGAAAGACTCGATATCATCATCATCCAAGACATTTCCATTGATGGAACATGTGTGAGAGGTTACATGCTCATTTGGGTCGGTCATCCGTTATACTTAGAAATCTCGGGCATGCAGAATTTCTTAGGGATCGGCTTCGGATCCGCGCTTGGAGGAAAAGGTTTTTGCACGAACTTCTTGGAATCCAGGCCTTTTAATATTAGTGGCACTCCTGGGATTTGGTCTACCCCAGAATTGTAGGTTTCTACCTTTTTGTCATTAGCTTCGATGTTCTTCTCCCCTGATTCTATCTATTTTGTCAGCTCCTCAAGCATCTTTATGATCTCGGGGTTAGCCCCTGATTCATGTTCATTTGACCTTTCTATGACCAGTTCATCCCTTCGGGTGACTTCTCGGGGTAGATCGGGCTCAATCCTGATCGGTGCACGACTTTGGTTTTCTAACTGAGCTTTCGTCGTCTGTTGAGCCTGCAACATTTCGAAAATCACCCGTAGACTAATCCCGTCTCCTTCAATATTTTGTGTGTTTCGAGTTGTCGATCGTACTACACCACATACGCTATTTTCGGGGCAGTAGGCAAGTTTGTGTCAATAGCCACATGTGAAATAACATCAATCGGATCTGCGATCAGAATTTTGATGGGATCAACGACGATTCTCCTTCACCTGACGTTATGTTGTTATTTTCACCGTGGTGACCAGACTCGTTGTCAACATGTAGGGGTGTTGATTGAGAGTTTGACATTTTGTGTTTTATCTAGAAATCAGAAGACATTTCAAAGAGCAAGTGTAAAGTAGTGTGTGTTATGGAGATTTGTATCAAATAACCACTATTATCCTTAGCCCAACGGTGGGCGCCAAATGTTTACCCTCAAAATCAGATAACAATTGAATTTACCAGTGGTTTTAAGAATACGTGATTTAATTTGAGACAAATCATATTGAAATTGAAATAAGAAATGGAAAATTAAATGCTAACCACACAAGTTGAACAGTCTTAGCCTTGGAAGGTTTGCCACCCTCGAGCCAAAAATAGTTTTATTGATATCAGAACATAAACAACAAGAGAGTAACAAGAAATTGACTAGAATAATAATATATTACTTTGAGATGCATGTTACAATGTCTTTTACAAGTAATCAAACCCGCTGTTTAACTAAAGAATTGGATTTTTAGTCAAAGCTATTTTAAGAAGTACTCGGGCTTCTGATAACTAAAGAGATTAGCTAATAATAGGATTTAGACTTGTAAATAAGAAAGCAATAAGATAGCATAAAAGTAAGCATATTTCGGTAGTGGTTCGAACGTGTCCATACAAGTGAGATTTTACTCCCTTTTATAGGGAATTCTTAATATAACGTCTACTCTCCTTAATGATTGAGCATTAATGAATATTTATATCATTAATGTAATGTTACAATAGGTAATCGTAACTATTGCATGAGGATTCTGTAATGTTTAGCTCATTGATTGAAGATCTACGAATCTTCCCTGGTTCATTCTGACCGTGTCTCTTATACTTCTCGATTAGACTGGAGGTTCCGCTTCTAATTATCTCGTGGGTGTTTACCCCGTACCTCTTTGCTCCGTACCTCTTTGCTCCGTACCTATTTCCAATCTTTCATCCAGTTGTCGCCCTTACATTGTTCCACGTATACTGCTTTGCCATCCTAGACATTACACGTGTAATGTCTATTTTTTACCAATACATATAGTCCCCCCACTTACCATTTACTTATCAACTGAATATTTGGTAAGTAGATACACATTTATGGCGGAAATTTTTTTGCCGCCATTCTACTCATTATTGCATCTGTCTCTGAACGTTCGCTTCGCTTATCACTTCTATTAAATACATGTTCCACGTGGTGATTCTGGATTGGTTCTGCAATTCATCAGTGCACTTTATGGCTTTTTGCGGTTGCATCAGTCACGAAGTGACAGTTTTAATAATGACTTTCACATCAGTATCTTTCCATTTTTTGACGGTTGCCTTCGTGTATAAATACCCATTTTTGGATTTGATTCTATGAAAAACTTCTAACTTTCTTTTGTTGCTTGCAAGTCCTTCTTTCTTGAAAATATGTCTTCTTTAAACCAAGACCCCAAAAAATTAATAATAGTCGATGAAATATCTCCTTCTTCTGCTCCGATCCAGAGTAGGAGGGGCGGTAAATTAAGGAGTTTGAGCTCAACACCTTCTAGAGGGTCTTCTACTTCTCAACGTAACATTACTCCCCCACCAGCTTCTAGGGTTATTGTTACTCCATCTTCTTCTAGGGCTAGAGCTTCTAGATCTTCTTCTAAGAGTAGAGAGTCCAGTGAACCACTTCGCGAACCAAAAGTATATGAGATTGTACTTGCTGAATTTTCTTTCGTAAATGACAGTGAAGCCATAAGAAAACAGCTTTCTTCCATGACGTCTCATGATCGCAATGATCTTTACCCTACTCAAGTTACTGAGGGTTTGATTTCTATTGTGCGCAAAGAGTGTTATTGGAAATTTGATTTCCCGGTCTTGGTCCCCAATGAAAATCAAAGGATAAATTCTCACATAGCAAGCTATTCTTTTGTATATATCTACCCTTTTACTTTGGGTTTCAGGCCTTCTATCGACTCTGTCATTATAGAGTTTTGTCGATTTTTTAACGTGTTTTTGGGACAAATCGGTCCTATCGTCTGGAGGGAAGTAGCATGCCTCAGATATTTGGCTAACTTAGCTTCACTTCCTTTTACCTTTTATCATCTTATTCACCTCTAATCTCCCAAGTTATTCCGCCAAGGAATCTTTACTCTTGTGGCTAGGAGTAAGAGAGTTTAGTCAATCCTGATGATGATAAAGATAGAGGTTGGTATTCCAGCTTTGTTGCTGCCCCTACAGGTGGATTAGTAGGTGAAGAAAATTTACCCTTCCCTGAGAAGTAGAACTTTGCACGTAATTTCTTGTTTACTCACTTATTTCCTTATTCTTGATAGATGTTCAGTACCGTGACTGTTTTTGTCTTTTTTCAGCAACCACGGGAACCGTCGAGGAGATTCCCGGTTTCTGTGGTTGGGTAGAAAATTTGTTGTTGATCGCTCCAATGGAAGAACGTTCTTGGAAATACCTTTCTGTAAGGTTTGGTTGGAAAGTAAAAACCCACGGTAGGTTTTTTTTTACGTTTCCCTTTTCTCTCTTTTTTGAACTTCTCTAATCCCTTTTATTTTTTAGGGTTTCCCGCTCATGGTGTCATCGTTGCTGCTATAACTGCTTTGAAGCTCTCTTTGGACAAAGCTCAAGAAATTATCTTAAATTCTTCTTCGTCAAAAAGGAAAGTGGATAGGACTCAAACCTTAGAAGATGAGGAGGAGCAGGAGGAAGGCTCGTTGATTCGTATGCCAAGAGCAAGAAGAAGAGTCATGTCTGATGAAGAATATGCTCCCCTTACTGGTCCATCTTCCGTGCCTGAGCCCGATCATTATACTCATGCATACTCTGAGGAGGGAACTCCTTCTTCAGCCACTGAGTCAGTTGAGCAATTGTTCCATCAAGGTTTTGGCTCAATTTCAGAGGAGACCCCTCTTTCCATCTTTCCTTCTTCTGCTCCAGTGGAACTTCAGTCCGTCGTGCCTGTTGCTGTTTCTGCTTCCCCGTCTGTGCCACCCGTGTCTCCTTCATCTACCCCTGCTACCGTGCCTTCTATTATTGAAGTAGGGTCTATTAGCAATGGGGAGATGAAGCGAATTATGATCGAGGTTCCTGCGGAAGGTAGCCTCTTAAAGAAATCAGGCCAGGCGGATATGTTGTTGAAGCCTTTGATTGGCTCGGTTGAAAAGTCAAATTGGAAAGTCATAGCTCCTTAACGTGGATGAATGAGATTTTACACTCATCTTTGAAGGTAACCTTACTGTTATTTCTTCTTAACACTAGCCTTTGCCGTATCTAATTTTCCCTTCTTCTTTTTTGTGTAGATCAATCTCATTGGTACATAGTTGATGAAAAAGATCGTACATACGGAGCAGTTAATGAATGACCACCATACCGAGGCTGATAACTGGAAGAACAATTTGAGAGCCTTCAACTTGATATGGAAGCAGTAGAAGAGGAAAAGTGCACCTTAGAGCAACAGGTTAGAGTAATTGCAGTGAAATTGGCCATCGAGAAGGCTTCATCAAGTCAAGCAGACAAGGATAAAAACATCCTGGAGTATTCCTTTGCGGAGAAGCTTTCTCATGCTACTGAAGAGATAAGAAGCTTTAAGCCTTTGTTGGACCAGAAGGAGGCTTATGCTGGTGAACTTGTGGAATCACTTACTCAGACCCAAGAGGACCTCTGTGAATCTTCAAACAAGATTCAGCTTCTGGAAAGATCTCTTGCCCCTTTGCAGGCTTCTTATGATGCTATCGTGGTTGAAAGAGATGAGCTAAGAGTCGATATTGAACAATGGGAGAAAGATTATGAGGCTCTTGAGGATAAGGCAGTTGTTGATGTGAGTTGGGCTTATTTGAATGCCCGACTTGACACATTGACGTAAATGGGCCAAGAAAATTTTGACTTAGAAGCTGAAATTTCCAAGACTAAGGAGATGATTGAAAAGTCTCGACAAAGTCAAAAATTTTCATCACCTGAAGTTGAAGTTCTAATAGGTGATGAGATCATGCCTGATGAAGTTGTTGCCCAAGCCTCGCGATCTCAAGCTGCTCCTCCTGCTGATGAAGATAATCCTCCCAGTGCCTAGTGAAAGGTTATCAACCCCTCTCTTTTTCTTTTTTTGGAACAATTGGTGGTTAGCCCTGGTCCTATTTGGGGGTGAAGTTTGGTTTAGTAAGTCCCCAATGACAACTTAGGGGCAACGTTGTACAAACAAATTTGGTTTAAACTAAGTTAATACTTAGTTTTTACCATTATATAATATTAATATTTACATTTCTTAGCATGACTTGTATTTTTTTCGAGTTTTCGTTTTACTCTTAAGTCTTTGCATGCTTTATGTTCGGGTTTTTGTTTTACCCCTTTGGTACTTAATTTTGCATTAAAAAATGCTTCATCATTTCGTGTCTTTTTGAAATAAGCACGATTTATAAAAGAAGGCCCTTTTATGAACGACACTTAATGAAGAAGACGTTTCAACTTCATAATGGTGTAAACATACAAAAGAGAGATAGGAATTCACATGTTTATTCCGAATAATGTTTTGCAGAAAGTATTTATATTATTCAAACTTTCGTAACATTTTACATGTGTTTGAGCATCGTCTATGACTCTTTCGTAATTATTTTCATTTACAACAGTTTTTGAATAAACACGGGGGTATGAATTTCATTCCGTAACTAAATTCTGCCTTTAACCTAAACATCCATTTATATTCACGAGTATGTTCTTTGTAGGTTTCTAAATCAGGCTTTGTATTTTTGTCTTTGTCTTTTTGATTCTGCTCGTAACTTTTGATTTGTTGGGAAAAATAGATCTTCAGGCTTGAATTTTGATTCTTTTGATAGTCTTCTTTGCCTCTTCCATACTGTATAGTCCCCCAAGTGTTTGAGCTTTGAAGAATGAAATCTCGAGCACTTGAATATTCCTTTCTTGTGGTTCTTTTCCTGAAAATGAAAAACATACGGGACTCGAAGGTATATAGTTTAGATGATGACTGCTTAACCCTTTGAAATGTCCATCAGAAAGTTGTAACCTAGACCGGAAATTCAGTTTTTTCCTCATGTCTATTCAGGTCTAGTATCATCATCTGGTTGTGGGTTAGCTTTTTGCCTATCATCTAAAATGGTTAGTATAATTTTAACTGTTCTAAATAAAATTGAACGTAATGATACCTGACCGTGGGTATTCCTTTTCCTTAGAAGTAATATTTCTTCAAGTGAACAACATTCCAACTTGTTGGTAAAATTCTGCCATCCATGGTTTCCAGCTCATAAGCACCTTTCCCAACAATACCATGCACTCTGTAGGGTCCTTCCCAATTTGGATTTAATTTTCCTGCTCCAGCCTCCTTTTTTGATTGAAAAGCTTTCTTAAGGACAAAGTCTCCAATTTTGAAATATCTGAGGTGAGCTTTTCTGTTGTAATATCGCTTTATGATTTGCTTTTGAGTTGTCATGCGTATTAAAGCAGTTTCTCTCCTTTGCTCGAGTAAATCCAGATTTATTCTCAACTTGTCATTGTTTGTTTCTTCTGTTGCTATTGTGAATCTCATGATCGGTTCACTAATTTCCACTGGTATTAGAGCTTTTGAGCCGTAAACAAGTACTAATGGGTTTCTCCCTTGGTTGTCTTTGCAGTAGTTCTATAAGCCCATAATACTGCCGATAGTTCTTCAGGCCAATTTCCTTTGGCTTTTTCCAATCGTTTCTTCAGATTGTTAACAATGATTTTATTTGTTGACTCAGCTTGTCCGTTAGCCACGGGATGATATGGTGAAGAAGTTATTCGTTTGATTTGCCATCTTTGGAAGAATTTTGTGATTTGAGAGCCTATGAATTGTGGGCCATTGTCACATACAATTTCCTTTGGTACACCAAAATGACATATGATGTTTCGCCATATGAAAATTTTCACTTCTTTTTCTCGCACATGTTTAAAAGCATCTGCTTCTACCCATTTTGAGAAATAATCTGTTAATACAAGTAAAAATTGTACCTTTCCTCTAGCTGGGGGTAGAGGTCCTACTATATCCATTCCTCATTTCATAAATGGCCAAGGTGATAAAACCAGGTGTAGTAATTCTGCGGGCCGATGCATATTGTTAGCATATCTCTGACATTTATCGCGTTTAGCTACGAAATTTTTAGCGTCTTCTTCCATCTTAGGCCAATAGTACCCTACTCTGATTAGGGTTTTGACTAAGGATCTTGCACCTGCGTGGTTCCCACAATGTCCTTCGTGTACTTCTTTCATCACGTACTCAGTTTGGTTTGGTCCAAGGCACCTTGCTTGGGGACCTCCAAACATTTTGCGATACAGGTTGTCACGAACTAGACCCGTGCAGCTTTTCGGCGAAGTGCTTGAGCTTCTTTCTTATCTTTAGTCACGGTACCATTCTGCAAAAAATTTATAATTTCGTTTCTCCAATCGTATGTTAGATTATTAAATGCTACCTCATTCTTGTCTTGGTCAATTGCTGAATGAAATAAATGTATCACAATAGAATTGTCTTTATTTGTTACATCTGTAACTACTGCAAGATTAGCTAACGCATCCGCTTCTGCGTTTTCCTCTCTAGGTACTTGCATAATCTTCTATGACTGGAATTGCTGCACCAGGACTCGTGTCTTTTCCATATACTGATGCATTCGAGTCTCTCTAGCAGTATAAGTCCCGTGCATCTGGTTCACCACTAGTTGAGAGTCACTTTTGATAATGATCTGCTCAATTGAGAGTTCTCGTGCTAATTCGAGTCCTGTAATGACAACTTCATACTCTGCTTAATTTTTATTAATGGGATAATATTTAATAGCTTGCCTTATCTTTTCACCCGAAGGTGGTATTAAAATAATTCCCAACTCGGCTCCCTTGATATTAGAAGAACCATCGGTGAATAGAGTCCATATTTCTGGATTAGCTCCGGTAAAGATTTGTAACTCTTTTTCTACTTCAGGAATTAAGCTAGTGTTAAAATATGCGACAAAATCGGCTAAAACCTGAGACTTTATTGCAATCCTAGGTTGATAGACTATGCCATATTCACTTAGTTCTATTGCCCATTTAGCCAGTCTATCTGACAGTTCTTGCTTATGCAAAATATTTCTCAAAGGATGTGAAGTTACAACAGTAATTGGGTGACACTGAAAGTACGGTCTTAACTTTCTAGCTGCCATGATTAGAGCCAAGGCTAATTTTTCTAGATGAGGATATCTAGTTTCAGCATCTAGTAAGGACTTACTTACATAGTAGATAGGAGATTGCTTACCTTTGTCCTCCCTTACCAGGACTGCACTTACGGCTATTTCTGCCACAACAAGATAAATGTATAACATTTCCCCTTCCTTTGGTTTAGACAGTAGTGGGGGATTCGATAGATAAGCCTTCAAGTCTTTAAGAGCTTGTTGACATTCTTCAGTCCATTCGAACTGATTCTGCTTCTTTAGTACTGAGAAGAATTTAAAACTCTTCTCTGAAGATCTGGAGATGAATCTTCCTAAAGCTGCAATCCTACCTGTTAATCTTTGAACTTCTTTTTTGCTCGTTAGTACATCAAGTATTTCTTCAATAGCTTTAATTTGAGCAGGATTTACTTCAATGCCTCTATTTGATACGAAAAAACCCAAAAATTTACCTGATTCGACGCCAAAGGCATATTTTTCTTGATTTAACTTCATATTATACTTGCGGAGGATCTCGAAAGTAGTCGAGAGGTGTTGGAAATGATCTTCTATTTTGTTGACTTTACCATGTCATTAATGTACACCTCCATTGTTTTCCCCAGATATTCCCGGAACATCTTGGTCACTAGCCTTTGATACGTGGCTCCAACATTTTTCAAGCCAAAAGGCATGACTTTGTAAATATAAGTCCCCTGTTTGTAATAAAGGAGTTTTTTTCCTCGTCTGAGGGGTCCATTTTTATCTGATTGTAACCAGAATATGCATCTAAAAAGCTTAATAATTCATGACTTGTAGTGGCATCAATCATTTGATCGATGTGCGGTAATGGAAATGAGTCCTTTGGGCATGCTTTATTCAGATCCGTATATCTACACTTACTCTCCATTTACCGTTCTTTTTAGGTACCACTACGGTATTAGCTAACCAATTAGGATATTTTACCTCATGTATTGAACATATTTGTAAGAGTTTCTGTACCTCTTCATCGATCACCTGATTCTTGAACGATCCCTACTTTCTTTTCTTTTGCTTGACAAGTACGAAGGATGGGTCTTCATTTAGTTTATGAGTCATCACTTCTGGGGGTATACATGTCATATCTTAATGGGACCAAGCAAAACAATCTGTGTTAACTTTAAATATTCAATTAAATTACCTCTTCTGGTCGGCCTTAGCCTTGCTCCTATGTGGATTTTGTGCTCAGGCTTAAGCTCGAACAGTGGAACAACTTCGAGCTCCTCTGTTATTGTCTTGATATTTTCATTCTCTTCTGGTTCTTGAATAACATCAGGTCTGGAATCCATGTCTGTATGTCTTGATACGACATCCGTGGTGATTTGATTCACCGTGTCTTTATCGTTTTCTTCTGCGTCTGTTCGCATTGCTCCCTCATTTTTTGATTCTTCCGCTATTTCTTTTGTATTGGAATGCATCACTAAGTTGATGTTTCTCGAAGTCTGTTGATCACCACGAATGTGCTGGATTCCCTATTTGGAAGGGAATTTGATTACCTGATGCAGAGTAGATGGTACTGCATCCATGTCATGGATCCATGGTCTCCACATGATTACATTATAATCCATATCTGTATCTATAACTTGAAATTTCGTTTCCTTGACGACGCCTTCTGCATAGGCATTAAGCTCAATTTCTCCTTTTGTTATGACAATAGAGTTGTCGAATCTAGACAAGGAACGTGCTTTTGGAATTACACGGTCCCCCATTAACATCTCTTCCACAACCCTCAGCAAAATGATATTGACCGAGCTACCTGTATCAATCAATACTCTTTTCACCTTAGTGTCATGTATAAGTAGAGATATTACCAATGCGTCATTATGTGGAAGCAGTAATCCATCAGCATCTGAGTCGTCGAATGAGATGTTGTTAGCCTCCAAAGTTTCACGAGTCCGTTTCCCGTGGGTCACTGTGAACTTGGTCATCCTTCTTGCTGAAGTATAAGTTACGCCATTTACCTCATCTCCTCCATTTATCACGTTTACAGTTCTCTTTGGAGATGGTGGTTTTGGGGGCTTCTGCCTATTCTTCATATATGCATGTTTACCTTTTTCACTAAACAATTCTGTTAGATAACCTTGTTTTAATAAGTGTTCTACCTCACCTTGCAATAACCTTCAGTCTGATGTTTTGTGCCCATGATCATTGTGAAATTCACACCAGAATTCTGGGTTCCTTCTGTTTGGATTTGACCTCATTTCTTTGGGCCAACAAAATTTATCACCCATATTTCTTAATATTGTAATTAATTCGGAAGTACTTACATTGAAATTGTAATCTCCAATTCTTGCATTACCTCTACTTCGCTCATCTCGATCCTTTCTGGATCTTGATGATGATGAGCTCGAATCTCTATTTGATGGTCTGTGATCAGGCTGTGTGTTTTCAAATTTGGAACGAGCCTCTCGTCCTAAAGGTCCCATGTATGGATAGTACCTGTTTTTGCCAGTTCTCCTTTCTGATTCGGAGCGTCTAGAACTCATCTTGTAATCTGCTTTTGATTGGGCAATAATATCTTCCTCAATTCGTAATTTGGTGTTGTACCTGTTATAAACATCATTCCATGTCGTAGCTGGGAACTCTCTCAAGATTTCATTGAGTCTCCTCTTGGCTTCAGAGCTTTTATCGTTCAAATTACTTGCAAAGGCCATAGCTGCCCAATTGTCAGGTACTCTGGGTAGAATCATCCTTTCACGTTGAAACTTGTCTACGAATTCACGAAGCAACTCCGTATCTCCCTGTTTTATTTTGAATATGTCTTCCATTCTCTTTTCCACTTTTTGCGCATCGGAATGTGCTTTTATAAACAAATCTGCAAGCTCATCAAAAGAATCAACAAAATTTTCGGGCAAAAGAGAATACCATGTTAATGCTCCTTTGGTGAGTGTCTCCCCAAACTTTTTGACCAACACGAATTCAATTTCTTGCTTAGTTAGGTCGTTGCCTTTTACCCCTATGGTGAAAGCAGTAACATGATCACATGGATCAGTTGTCCCATCGTACTTTGGTATGTTAGGCATTTTGAATTTCTTGGGAATCGACAAAGGTGCTGCACTTGGCTTCCAGGGTTGTTGAGAGTATTTATCAATATCAATACCCTTGATGACAGGTGGTACTCCAGGAATTTTCTCGATGCGATCGTTTTGTTCCTTCACCTGTTTCTGCAAGGTTAGTATTAAAGATTGTAAATCTGAATTGTTAGACATACTTGGTCTTCCTTCAAGTGATTCATTTAGAGTGTATCTACTTCCTAAATTTGCTAGTCCAGATTGTGAATTTTCTACAGTCGCGGTGTTATTTGGAGGAGGCATAGGTGTCACAGTTGGTATCCCCCTCATGAAAGCTTGAAGAGCTTCACTCACATATTCACCAACCATCTGCTTCACAGGATCTTGTTCTCCTGTTTGCTCGTTTCCAATTTGATCATTGTTGTGAGTTGTAGATATTTCTGGGGAGTTGTCCCTTGAACCTCGTGGGGATCCCTAGGGCGATGGAATTGGGGTTCCAGTTGTTTGTTGGTTGTTGTCGTTGGTATTCGACATGATTCAATAAAGGTTATACGAGAAAAAACAAAGATTATCAGATTTCCCGGTAATGGAAGCAATTTGTTTAACCAAAGAATTGGATTCTTAGTCAAAGCTATTTTAAGAAGTACTCGGGCTTCTGATAACCAAATAGATTAGCTAATAATATGATTTAGACTTGTAAATAAGAAAGCAATAAGATAACATAAAAGTAAGTATATTTCGGTAATAGTTCGAACGTGTCCATACAAGTGAAATTTTACTCCCTTTTATAGGGAATTTCTTAATATAACGTCTATTCTCCTTAATGATTGAGCATTAATGAATATTTATATCATTAATGTAACGTTACAATAGGTAATTGTATCCTTTGCGTGAATATTCTGTAACGTTTAGCTCATTGATTGAAGATCTATGAATCTGCCCTTTATTCTGCCTTGGTTCATTCTAACCGTGTCTCTTCAACTTCTCGATTAGACTGGAGGTTCCGCTTCTACTTATCTCGTGGTTTTTACCCCGTACCTCTTTGCTCTGTACCTCTTTCCAAGATTTCATCCAGCTGTCGCCCTTCCATTGTTCCACGTATTCTGCTTTGTCATCCTAGACATTACACGTGTAATGTCTAATTTTTTTACCAATACACCCGCTTTATATAGTAGGGGAGTCCTACTTTAGGTACAATTCTATAAAAGGTAAAAATCTCTTGGTTTCCTGATTTGCCGGTTCTCTATTGATACGTGCCGAGATTCCTGCCATAATATCCGACCGGTTACGAATATTTTGGCATTCCATTATTTCGATCTTCTGTTGGTTATACCGGCAATGTTTCCCCGAGCTTATTCAGGGCCAGGGTCAATTTCGGGATCATGGGCTCAATGTTCTTGAGGACGGACATTCTGACCTCGTGTTCTGGTTCGATGAGACTCGAGGTCAATCTTCAACCTTTCGCGTACCGAGCCCGATCTGTTGTGCAATAGTCGATCCCGATTTCGAACCTATACAGGATGGTGTCATGTGATTACAATTCCTGAACTAATTTATTCCACCTAGAAGGTACAATAAAATAATTTCAAGTTTGATGGGACAAGGTCAGATATCTATGATCAAGTCTGGGACCAAACACATACATATATACCTCTTTTAATATAACATAGATAATATAGATTTCTTACTTCGTCCAAATATGTTCTTTTAGTATTTTTTATAAAAGGTATCAATATTTTAATTATTTATTTCTACATTATATAGAATAAGCAATTAGACTTTTCTTCTATTCTTTTCTAACATAAAGTTTTGTTTTTTACATTTTTTTACTTCGTCCAAAGTATATATTCTTTTATTATTTTGTATAAAATGTATCAATATTTGTAGAATCTTTTTTCTACATCATATAGAATAAGCAATTAGACTTTTCTTCTATTTTATTTTCAATATAAAATTTTTATTTTCAATATAAAATTTTAATTTTCATATTTTTTTTACTATGTTGCTTATAATTGTTTCAAATTCAAATTAGACTTTTCTTCTATGTTTAAAGTCAAATTCAAAAATAGTAACTAATTATTAACAAAATATAGTGCATAATTTAGTCTTTTTTTTAAATTTAAATATAAAAAAAAAAATTATTACCTAACTTAACTAGTTTTGTTCTGACATTGATAAGTAACATTTTATTATGTTGCCATTTGGTTTATTATGATGCCTTTGCTTCTCCTATTATATATAGATAGATTATTACTTTGCCTAGAGAAAGATGATGCTATTTTTGGGAATCATGGCTTGGTAGGAAGAAAGAGCTTTATTATTCTACCGAAATAGAAAACAAAGTATTTCTTGGCATGTATAATCAACAAGGCCCCAATAACTTATACTGAAATTCCTCCCCAGTGGGAGTACTGAAGATATGCTATCGTTAGGGATGGCAATGGGGCGGGGCGGGTACGGGGTGAGTTTGGTAAAATCTACAAAAATTTTAACCCGTCCTCCGCTCTGCCCCGCATAGTTATTTTTTCAGCTTTCAACCCACCCCGCCCTGTATAGTTATTTTTTCAGTTTTCGCCCCACCCCGCCCCGACCCACTTAATTTTTTATTTTTTTCTAAAACAAAATAGTTTGACATTTTATTATTTTATAAAATGGAGAGTTTAATAGAATCACATAAACATAAAATTGAGAGAGTATTACTCTGATCTTCCAAAATAAAACTAATATTTCCTGTTACTAATACGATGTCTTGACTTATGTAATATCATTTTGGTGAGACTTATGCAAATTGGTTAATTATAAATCAAATAAATTTTAAAATGCACATTTGGAATCAGAAAAATAGAGTATGAAATAAGGAAAGCACAAATTTGATTCAGCGTAATTCATGTTAATTTCCTTGATTATAGTTGTTACTTTCTGTTAATTCCTTTAGTCTCGCATCTTAATTAGTGTTTGGTATGAGAAATTTTGGTCCATCCACATTTTCATACTCTCTTTTAGTTAATTGCCCCCCAAAAAAGGTCCAACTCCTAAAAGACCAAGTTATTTTAAGATGCCAAATTAGGAATTAAGATTGGTTTTATGATGAAATGGATAAATTTAATTCAAGTCAGCCTTTTAATTTAAATTAAAAGAATGTGAAATTGTAGTTGAAATGATTGCTTTGTTCAAAAAAGTTAAAATTCAAAATTGTCCCGCATTAAACCCGCAACCCGCCCCGCTTTAAAAATTTTTATAACTTTTTTAACTCGCCCCGCGCCTGCCTCGCACCCGCATAAGAGTAAACCAGCCCCGTCCCGCATCAAACAAAATTCACTCCGACCCGCCCTATTGCCATCCCTTACTACCATATATTTTTGGCTCTTCTTGTGTACCTTAAGAGAAAATAAAACCATGTTTGGACTGTTGCGATATATCTCGTGTGAATAACATACATGACCGGTACCTTTTGTCTATCTACATCGTATCATGTTTCTTCTACCTTAACGTTCAAATGTTAGTGAAAAGGTGTTCTTTCCCTACTTTTTTTGCTATGAATTTTCTTATGATAGAATAAATTTCTCAGTGTATAGGTCAAAGTCTGTTCCAAGAGAATTTAGCATGAAGTGATGTTATGGAACATGATGTGGTTCGGGTCGACTAGCAAACAGTAGGCTCGTGGCCAGATGGTCAATAACGGTCGAAGTCAAGTATCAAAAACAAAGTACTAACGACTAGTTTTTGTAATAGGATATTTAAGAGAATACTCCATTGAATATTCTCGACACTTGTCCTTTTAGGGTTGACTAGGGACATGTCCCATATAATATAAATGGAAAAAGAGATAAGCAGGGAATGTAATTTTTATTTGATAAGAACACTTTTTGAAAAGAAGGCTCTCTCTAGAAAGAATACAAACACTACTTTTTTATAAAGATTCTCATTCATATTATTCCCCACATTTTCACTAGATCCAAGGATTGTTCATACAATCTTGGATTTATCTGTCACTCACCGTTGTCAGGCAGAATATTTCCCTTGTCCAGTCATTATCGGGTGAATCATTCTCGTTATTTACATAAATGTCATTTATTGACATGTATTGCTAGACATATCTAATTTAATGTTCTCGTTGTAAAGGAATTTCACATTTATTGTCATTAATCATATACAAACTCTGT
This sequence comes from Nicotiana paniculata, assembly GCA_005239505.1. Classification (NCBI taxonomy): domain Eukaryota; kingdom Viridiplantae; phylum Streptophyta; class Magnoliopsida; order Solanales; family Solanaceae; genus Nicotiana; species Nicotiana paniculata. Next base: position 40,806 of record ML326726.1, on the reverse strand, counting down.
ATCTTTCATCGTGCATCCTTGTGCTTAATATCTAGAGTTATTATTGCTGACTATGTTTAACCGCTTGTTACATAAAATTAATTAGTTTAACCGAAGATTTACACTTTTTGGTCAAACGCACATCACAAGATATTTGAAAAACATAGTAAGTTATCCGAATTAAGTTCCTTTCAAGATATTTGAGAACATTTAATTGTTTAAGATAGCATGTGTTTAAACACTTAGATTTTTTAGATTAGCTGTCTAAGACGATCCACTATAGTGGTCTTCTTGTTATTGTGCAAAACAAATTTCCAAAACATGTTTGTATATGCTGATGTTCGTGTTTTGCTTGCTCAAGTGGTTATTGTGTAAGTTGGTAAACGAATAAAACTTGAAAAGAAAAGACAATACATTAATGCAGGACTTCCATCTCATACAACATCATTCGCTAAAAAAAGCAAGATTGTGCAAAATTCCAATACTATCATTACAATGGATCCCTTTACACTTATGACCAACTAATGATGAATACTTCTTAGCCACCAGACGATACTGCATTCGATCAGAAACAGTTTCCCGGCCTATCAAACAATCGAGTAGCATCATTCCTGGCGTATACACCCACATCTTTGGCATTGTTATCAAGAAAAACAAGAAAAGCGAAGAAATAATAGCTAACGCGCCACCTGCACTCATTAAACCAGTTTTAGTATTCCCTGAAATTGAAAACATGGATAGGAAATAGCTCAACATTAGAAAAAGCAGCGCCAGATCTAGCAGCGCGCCGCCCAAACTATCCTGAATGAATAACACCATCATTCCAACAGACAATGCAAAGGCCAAAGAGTTGAAAATAAGGAACAAATTCAGATAATTAGTCGGCATTTGTACTTCTCCATTGCTTAAACCACCGTGTAGTTTTCCATCATTATTGGAATAAACTCCTCCCGGAGGACTCAATACAGCTTGATAAGAAGCTGTGGCAATTAAAACTGCAACAACTAGAAGCACATTGCGCATGTCTTCTGATAAACCTTTATGTAGAAAAGCGTGGAGCTTTACTATTTTCTGAGACATGTATTCTTTTGAACTGAAAAATTGCGCCTTGCTACAAACTGAGGGAAGTAATGAAGATCTGCAAACTCCTGCCTTTTGCAAAACTTTCTTAATTTCTCTGCTCGAATCCATTGGTAGTCTTAGGGCAATATCGAATGCTGTCAAGCCTTCTGCGTTAAATTCATTAAGTGTGTATACTCTTTTGATCAAAAGTCTAACCACCTGTATAAATATCCATTCTAGTATTACAAATTCTTCTTCTGCTAATTTTCAAATTAAAAGTTAAAAGTACAGAAATTTATCAAGAAAGCATGCCTGGGGTTGGTTTGTAGATGCTGCAATATGCAGAACTGTATTTCCAGCCACATCTTTCCAGTCCAAAATATCCAAATTTTCAGTCCGCTGAAGCCATCCCAAGAGGACTTTGAATGCTTCTTCATTGTTGTTTTTCACAGCAATATGAACTGCAGTTTCATCGCGAATGGTCAAGTCCTCGATAGATGCAGGACAAGCTAGTAAAAATTCGGCCAAAAATTCTATGTCATCTGTTTCTGCAACATAATGCATTGGTGTAATTCTTTCCTTTCCTTGAACTCGGATAAGGTCGGGGTTAAACTGAACCAGCCTTGTTACAGTCTCTCTGTGTCCGTTGCGCAAAGCCAAGCCAAGGGGGCTAAATCCATTAGTGTTGAGTTTCCCACAAAATGAAGGCTTTAAACTCATTATTTCAATAGCAAAGTGTGTACAACCTTCTGAGGCTGCTATATGCAAAGGCGTATCGATAAATTGTACCTGTTCAAAGCTTTCCAGTAGAAATGGATTTGTACGTAGAAGCTCATATAACACATCAATGTTACCCACTCGAGCAGCCTCCGCCAGATTCTCAGCCGCCTCCATTGGAACTTAAACTTGTTGTGATTAGCCCTTCAGAATAGACCCTTTTAATGTTTTCATATATAGCAAAAAGTATAGGGGCAATGGCCCCTTGACATTTTCTTATTCTATTTCTCTTTTGATAGCTGTGCATATAATTCATAAATATTGATGTTGATTTCATTATTTTCCAGGCATTTCTTTTGTTATAGGCGGAATGGAATACGCAACCAACAACCAAATTGACTTTGATTAAACTAAAACCACCACTCTACCATTTTCATATAAAATACTTATTTGTTTGCTGGACAGAATGAATAAAACCAGCAAGCTTTCACTATCATACGCGGGAACTTGCCCCTTTTTTATTGTTCAATCAATTTTCATTGGAAGAACAAGAGAGCATAAAGCAACACAAAGTCAATGCACTTCACCTATTATTAGCACTCTATTTTTCTTCTACTTTTGTCTCTACTTGGCTAAAATAAACGTTACTTATTAGTAACTTCATCCGTTAATAACTCAGCATGGATCAAACACTGACTGATGTTTGTGAATCAGGAGATATTACTGACTTCTACTTGCTAAATCCGGACCTTGAAAGAATCGATGAGATCCCATTTGTGGATACTCCATTACACATTGCTGCATCAGCTGCACAAACTCAATTAGCCATTGAAATCCTGAGCTTAAAGCCTTCATTTGGTAGAAAGCTAAACTCTGAAGGTCTAAGCCCCTTGCACTCAGCTCTGATCAGAGGACGTTTTGAGACCGCGAAACGACTCATCAAGCATGATCCTGAACTCATTCGTGTTCGAGGAAGAGAAAGAATTACTCCTTTACATTATGTAGCAGAAACAGAAAATATGGATCTTTTAGGGGAATTTCTCTATGCTTGTCCTGCATCAATAAAGGATGTGACAATTCGCGGTGAGACTGCTTTACATGTTGCTGTCAAAACCAGCAACATAAATTGTGTCCTAGTTTTATTGGGATGGCTCCAAAGGACAAACGACAGAGAGATTCTTAAGTTGAAAGATGAAAATGGTGATACTGTTCTGCATATTGCTGTGTCAACAAATCAACTCCAGGTTTGTGCTCTTATTTTTCTAACTACTTTCTTGGAAGGAAAAATGTTCAAATTTGTCCTTACTATTTGAAATTACTTAATTTTGCTAAAGTTCTTGATCTATTCGTTATAGGGGTTATTCAAAATCGAACGATAACCGTTAACCGAACAAAAAAAATGGCTTATTGGCTTATTGGTATCGGATTATCGGGGCAACGGTTAGTGAACGGATTGAAATTTTATAGTTAACGGTTTGGGCTCGTTAATAATTTTTATATTTATGTTTTTACCCTTATATATATAAAGTAATTTTGAAACCCTAAGGCCTAAAATCTAAATCGCTAATTTATCAAATCTCAATAGCAGCCGATAAGCACCCCTCCTACAGTGACTACTAACAAGAATTGGCATGGTTGACTACTAACAAGAATTAGCAAAAAAAAATAACAACAATAAAAAGAAACACTTGCCAGATTAATTGAAATAATGCTTAGTTTCTTATTTAGCATTCCTGGAGGGCAAGGAAATTTCAGTTACTAAGTTGACTTAAGGTTGTTAGAAGGATTTTTGTCAAGCAAATGGAGGAAAGAGCTTGGATGATGTAGCAACTCATTATTTGATGGATCTTATAGCTGAGCTAGTTGTAATTGCGAAAAAGAAATCAAAGGGTGGCGTAAAAAGAAGTTGTCTTTATAATCTAGTACATGATTTATGCGGGAAAATGACAAATTTTCTAGTTCTTTACTTCTCTTTTAGTGTCTATTTGGTTTAGCTGATAAGTCGCCTGATAACGGCCCGCTAATCGTTACCGATAAGCAAAATCATTAAACAAAAATAATCGCTCCATCCACCCGACAAGCACACCTAATTCATACCCTTATCGCCAGCGCAAAACATTTCGTATTTGCCTTTGTTATTAACAGAGCTCCTGTATGGAATGAGTGGACTCCACATGTCCAAATTTTTTTATGAGAAAATGTTCAAATTTATCCTTCAACTTCTGACTGTGATTTAAAATTACCCTTACGTTAGAACTCCATTAGGGAGAAAGGCAAAAGACGAGGTTGTTTCCTGACGGGGAGGCGATATTAAACCAAGAATTTAACGGAGGCAAATTTGCTTAATTTCGAATAATACAAGAGCAAGTTTAATCCTTTTCCCTTTTTGGAATAGATCGTAGGTTTAGTAGCAATACTATTAGTTCTAATTATTTTTATCAATAATGCAGATAGTTAAGTTGTTAATCAAGAACATGAAAAATACAAACGAAAAGAATATGCAAGGATTGACAGCACTTGACATAGCAATGGGACTTCCAGACGAACAAAGCAGAGAAATGAAGAGGCTTCTACGCTCTGCTGGTGCTTCAACTACCTCTTCACTGAAAACAGACGTTCTTTTATCAGATTTTCTTGGATCAAAAGAGACAATCAGCGAAAAGTTCGTCAAATACGACGTTAATCTAAGAAAAGGTTTATCAAATGACGTGAGAAATGCGCTGCTAGTTGTAGCTATACTCATTGCGACAGCCACCTACCAAGCCTTGCTCAGCCCACCTGGCGGCGTAACACAAGGCGACGGCAGCACGACTACCACCGCGGGCGGCGGTGATCGTCCCGGGACGGTGGTTTTGCCGACGAAAGACTTCAACCCCATAATGTATACAAATACAATATGCTTTGTAATTTCAGTGGGGTTGATTATTTTCTTGGTTCAAACTAGTAGGTATAGTTTGCCGTTACAAATGTCTTTGGTTTTCATGATGTTGAGTTACATGATCTCGTTGTTAGCTATATTTCCGCCGGGGAAAGTTGCTGCATATGCTGTGATTTCGTCTTCAATCGTGATTATATATGCAAGGTTTCTAGGGTCAATGGAGTATGTTCCTGGTTTAAGATGGTTACTAGGCTATGATCGTCTTAAATTGCAGCGGAAGGTTGTACTTAGCAAGTATGCAAAGGATGGGTTTAATTAGCTTCACTAGATCAAACTCTATTTACCTTTATCTTTAACGAAAACTATTGAGTTTGTTGTTGGTGTTGGTGTTGTTAAGTTCAAATTTATGTAATTTACAAGTTACAACCATAAGCTTTGACTAAATTGATGATTTGGTTCTCTAACCATTCTATTTTATCAAAAATTTTGTCTTCAAAATTGACACTTACCTAAGTCACACAATGTGAAGAATAATAGTATCTCTTTTATACTTGGTAACGATTTAATTTTAAATTTCTCATTTTACTTAGCAAAAACATCATGGCATGTTTGATACTCAAGTTTCAAAAAAATTTCTCTCTTTCTTAAATTTTGTGCACATAAAAAGAGCTCATATCTTCTATGGGTGGTCCTTCCATAAAACAAGTAAAACATATGCTTTACCATATTTGTGGGACCCCATTTTTTGTTACCCTTAATAGGCTATTATAAGTTTAAAAAAAGATTTTGTGAAGTGAAAAAGTTTGATTCTTTCATTAACAAGTATAGAAAAGAAGGAATTGCAATTGCTATGATTTCTGCCCAGAAAATTGCACTTAAAATGAATATCTAACCAGAATTTCGTAAGAAATGTGTGATATATAGGAAGTAACAATTTGATGACAATGTTGATAATATGATCTCAAAATTTTTCAGAGAGTCCTTTGGAGTTGATTAATTATAGATAGTAGACAAGGTTAATTTTTCACTTCAAAATAGATTTGAACAATTCGAAGCATATGGAGATATTTTTAGTTTTCTATTTAGCGTAAAAATTACGATCACTAGATGATGAAAATTTGAAAAAATATTGTCTTAATCTTGAATGTTCCTTAAAGCGTAATAATCAATTCGATATTAATAGTTTAGTTTTATTTTCGGAATTAAAAGTATTAAGAAAAATAGTACAATTACAAGATAATTGTTTAATTGATACACTCGGTCAAATACAAAGATTTGATTCTTTTTCCAATGCTTATATTGTTTATGGAATAATGCTAATAACTCATGTTACCATCGGTTCAGCAGAAAAAAGTTTTCAAAATTAAAATTGATAAAATCTTACCTAAGATCAACAATATCTCAAAAAAAGTTAAATGGATTAGCTATATTGTCAATTAAGAACGACTTATTAGGGGTTATTGATTATAAGAAAATTATTAATAGCTTTGTATCTAAGAAATGCTAGAAAAAGAGACTTCAAATAAATAAATAATTTTTTTAAAGAAAAAAGTTAAGATCCCTTAAGAAGTTTGTCTTTAAGCCACAAAACTCATCGGGCCGCCCCTGATATCTTTAAATACTAAGTATAATTATTTCAATTACTAGAAATCCTTAGACAACTTATAACGATGTTTATTTGGCACATTTCTAATAATATCAAATTTCGTCTCAAAAAGTACGTAAATATATATGGATTTACACATTGTAAATATTACATAATTCAAGCCAACCATAAACTAAACCCAATGTTTCAAATTTGAATGCAGTAAACCTCAATCAACTTGCCATGGAGCTTGAAGTAAAGCCTTGTCAATATCACAATTGTAAAATAGCTGCCGCGCAGATTTAGTTTGGCCAATTGTTGAGTAGGGTTAAACCTGTACTGGCCCACCATATCTCAAACCTTACCTTTTTTCTCTCTCTTTTCTATTTGAACTATAGAATTATATGGTTCTAATTTGGAAAATTAAATGCATATTTAAGACTATAATTAAATGTATACTTAAGACTATATTAATCTAGCTGGATTAGCTTGCAACTAGTGCATGGTTTCTAATTTGGAAATTAAATGCATAATTAAGACTATAATAATTTAGCTGGATTATGTTGCAACTTGCAACTAAATGTATATCTTTATAATCAAAGTGCTAATTAGAGTGAGAACTAAAATTATTTTTAAGAGATCGATGAATTTGTTGTTACGTCATGCAAGAGTAACATAAGTATAATTGTTGATTAACATATGTAGTGAGTATGATAAGTCCATAATTTTATGAAATTTAAGGTATATGCACCAGAATATAATAATTACTTTAATTTTTAGATTACCATATCAAATTTGCTATGAGTTACTTGTTGTTTTATGTCAACTTAGTTTAATTGTAAGAAAAAGTTAAACATTAATAACACAGAACTTAAGCTCAATTTTATTTAGCAGGGCAAAACTGGTCTTAACAGTTGGTCGTTCAATGAATTGGTATCAACAAGGGTGTACACTGAAAATTGCACGGGCGTTCTATTTGGTTGTCTTCATTTAATTATACCTATTTTTTTTAAAATTTTTAATTTGTACCAACTTTTTAAATAACTTCATCCCCCTTTCTCTTCCTCCTTCTCCTCCTTCGTTTTCTTCTTCTTCTTCTTCTTTCTTCTGCTGTTGTTGGTGCTGCTATGGAACTTCAGTTCATGGGATGATTGGCATAAATATGTTTATCAGAACTGAAGTTCGCCAGTTACAAAATAAAAACTTCAGCTCTAGAGCTGAAGTTAGCCAATTATAAAAACAAAAACTCTAGAGCTGAAGTTTGTCAATTACAAAACAAAAACTTTAGCCAGCTACAAAAACAAAAACTTCAGCAATTACAAACAAAAGATTTGCGTTAAGACGTGCACAAGTTAAACAAAAACTTCAGCAAAGAGAGAACAAAACTTCAGCTACTATGCTTAAGTTCATCAATTACAAACAAAAACTTCAGCACACTTGCTACTTCAGGCCCGTCTACTAGAATATTGAAATTTTGCGTGATTGCCTTTGCTACTTCAGCCTCGTATGCTGAAGTTATGCGAAAAAGCGCGTAGACTCGCAATTTTTTTTTTTGCAAAGCGGGCACATGTTAAAACGTGACACAAAAAGCGGGTATAAATACAAATGCCCGGGGTGTACATGGACCGGGTTGGTTTTTTATCAAAACCAAACTAAACCAACTATATCGGTTTGGATTGTTTAAGTTTTGTCGGGTTTTTCGAGTTTTCGATTTTTTTTTTGTTACATGAATATTATTCTAATCTTACTTTGTTAAAATTATAGATAAAATTTTGACAAGTGAATATATGTTTAGTAAATATTCAAAAAATTGACAAACATATGATCTATTAAAATATTCTAATGGGAGAATTTTTTTAGTAACACATGATAGTTATTTTCTTAGTCGTCTAACAATAATTTTCGTTAATGTACGCTTTCAAGGTTAACACATGAGAATATCTCAAATATTTCAATATTTTTTAAAGAAAAATCACTATAAAGTCTAAAAATTATATATTTATATGTTGGTTTGGTTAGGATTTTTTACTCAATACCAAATTTAGTCGAGTTTTTAATCGATTTGATTTGATTTTTTTGTTTGATACGATTTTCCGATTCGATTTGAACACCCCAAGATATCAAAATATAAATAATCAGGCAACAAAATACTAAAAACGCTAAAGCAGCACTGAAATTTGCTGATGACAATAAGTACAAAAAATGAATAACCAAATTGGGCTGTTTAATTAGCAAATATAATGACATCCCTATATTAATTTAGTCACTGATACGCCTCTCATACTTTAAAGTATTTAAGCCTTTGTACTATGTGAGAAAGAGCCAAGAAGTCAATTATTCACTTTGGTTCCGGTGGCATAAGTGCACCCCAGTACATTAAGCTCTTGCGCGATCTCAAAAAGGGTCGGATCTTCACAATTTTACCTTAAATTTCTACAAAAAATTATTTACACAGCTTGAAACCCTGATATCTTAGTCACGTGCAGTGCTACATTATATTATACTCCTATGAGTGTATTTTGTATTAGGAAATGTATTTTATTTTAAAAGTTAAGCAAAGCAAACGAATCCAAAAGCCCCTCCCCCATTTCTGCGGCTAAGGATTGTTGAGAGACCAGTATACCAATGTCCTAAAAGCTCTTCTTTTTCTCTGCCATTACCTCTTCAAACAGCTACGATAATGTCAATGGCCTTATTCTCAGCTCCTCCGCTTCATTTCCCTACTCTCTCTCCTTCAAAACATCACTCAACCCACAAACCTTATCCTTTTCTAACTTTAAAGAAACCCCATCTTACTTTCTTGGTTTCTCCGAGAGCTGTTGATAATGGGTCAAGTGGTGTAGTTTCCACTTCTGCTGTTACTGTTGAGCCAGAAACACCAGAAGAAAATGCTCCTTTAAAAGCTGAGGAGTCAAATGAGGCTTCTTTGGACTCTAATGGGTCAGCGCCGGTAGCCTCCACCGGAGCTCCGGCACCTGAGACTCTGAAAAAATTTCAAGATCCTAGATGGGTTGGAGGGACTTGGGATTTGAACCAGTTTAAGAAAGATGGAGAGACCCATTGGGATTCTGTTATTGATGCTGGTGAGTCTTTGCATGTTGCTCCTTTTCTCCATTAATTTGATTTTTTGTTCTTCGACATGCAACTTCTTTTTTTAGTTAATTTAATTTATTTGACTTAAATATACCAAATTGTACTTCAGTCTGAGTGTTGTTCCTGATGATACTTCTAGTAGCTACACTTGTTATACCTTAGTTGAATAGCATGAAGGGTTTGTTTAGTACTTATATTTGGATTATACAAAGAAGTAAAAGTTCATGGTTAAGAAATGGTTCCACTAACTTTTGTATTTAGTCCTTAAGCAGGGAGCTGATGAACAATGAAAAGACTGGGGGTAACCTAGAAATGGAGCTTTCTATGACTTATGGAGTAGATGTGGTGTCATTCAGCCTTCTTTCATGACCAAAGTTTGATGATTTGATATGCTTTGTTTTTGATAAAGTACTAATTTTATTACTTTGTTGGGGGGAAAGGATGCTTTGATTCTTGCTTGATGCATCATCTTGAATTTTTATCAAATGTATGACAAGGGAGTATTTGTGGAAAGTTGATGCACTAAACTAGCAACTATGTGGTTGTTAATCTTAATAGTAAAGCTGTAACGTATTGATCTTTTTTCGTCTGTTTCAGTTGCTAAGCCTTTGAATTGAGCTTATGGTCAGCCATCACCTAACAGTTTATTCAGATAGTGTAGTACAACATAGAACTAATAATTTTTCATTCTTTCTTCTTCGTCTTTGCATACACTAGATGTTCCGTAATTATGCATTGTCTTAGCTCGATTTAAGGTATACCTAGCAGTAATTAAGAGTAGAAAACATCACTACATCTCCTTTTCTAGAGCCTCTTTTTTGGGGCATTATTCAAATGAAATCGCTTGATTTACTAACAATTGAATGACTGTTCATTTGCAGAGGTTCGGAGAAGGAAATGGTTGGAAGATAATCCAGAGTCATCAAGTAACGAAGAACCTGTGCTTTTTGACACCTCCATTATTCCTTGGTGGGCGTGGATGAAGAGATTCCATCTCCCTGAAGCTGAACTTCTCAATGGTTTGTGCAGTTGTTTCCGGTTCTCAAATACAAAGCTCTAAATATATCTTTACTGAACGGATAAACTAATAGCATACACAAATCTTATGCAGGTCGTGCTGCAATGGTTGGTTTCTTTATGGCCTATTTTGTGGATAGCTTGACTGGTGTAGGCCTTGTCGATCAAATGGGCAACTTCTTTTGCAAAACACTATTGTTTATAGCTGTGGCCGGTGTGCTTCTGATCCGCAAGAATGAGGATATAGAAACAGTCAAAAAGTTGGTTGAAGAGTCTACTTTTTATGACAAGCAGTGGCAAGCATCTTGGAAAGATGAGAACTCAAGCAGTTCAAAGGACTCTTGAACACATTTCTCACTTAATCTTTGATTTTCATGTATTTAGTTGGATGACTGCGATCAGGAGATCTCACCTAGTCAAAGGAGAACGTAGCAACATTTTGTTTTAGTTCTTAATGTACCTTCTTTCCTTTCTTATTTTGTTTTCCGGCAATGCTTTTTTATCTTGTCTTTGTTGTAAACAAACTTTTAGCTGATCTATAATACTATTTCATTCGATTCCATAGTCATGCTTCAACCTCGCACTTTGTTTGCATATTCTAACACTATTCTTCAATCAGTGCTTGCATTACTCAGATTTGGAACAGATAGCTTCATATTGGCAAAGGTTAGTCCGCAATGGAATCCCAGGTGTCCTTGAATTAAGCGAAGAAACTGTCGGCCTAAGCCTCGCTATGGGAACTGATGCTTTCTAACTCTCTATGGGGAGTGAAAGCCGCTTGACTGTAAGGACTTCAATTAAAGCTCGCCCGGCCTTTTTTCCTCATTTTTGAACTTCTAATCAGACCTGGCTAAACTTTCCACAACCTAGGCAGCAATTGCTTGAGAATGGTTATCAATGCCTTTAATTGGCTCTTCTATGACAAAGCTTAGAAGTGTCAGCTTCTCGTGTTAATGATTCTTTTAATTCTTGAGTTTTGTAACAACCTTTTGCTTTTGGTTCTTGTTAGATTGATTGACTTCTAAATTTCTGTATTAGAGATGCTTTGATCAATAAGATTTTTTCTTGTTCGTGATATACTTTGATGTTGTCATTGTCCAAAATTGCTCAATCACCTGTAGTTTTTGAATACCTGTGATGGTGGGTTACGAAGAAACTGATATTATTGGGTGGAAGAGGACTCTGCTTGCTTATTAGTTTAACTTCAATTCCTTTATCCATGTAACCACCCTAAGAAAGCGCCAAGAAATCGACAAAAATGATAGGTGATTTCTTCGCATATGTCCAAGTCTTGACGGGCAGAGTTACTCACTATCTGTGCTAGTGGAAGGTAGCAGGTATCCGGTGAAATTGTAAACATGCATCCAAGCTATCTCGAACACCATGTGTCTTCCACATGCTACAAGATCATTGATTCAACTGTTGGGGTGTAATTATCAGATGGTACAACTGATGCTCCGAAGATTATCACAGGTGGACAAGAATTATAGGCAACTCAAATACACCTTTTAAAAAAATAAAAAATAAAATCAGGACACAACACTAAGGACAGTACACTAATTGCAAGAAGGAAAAGGAAAGTTACCTTTTCTAAATCTTAGCACTATTTTTTTTAAAGCATGTATAGTCCAGTAAAATTAAAAGAATTTTTATTTACATCTGATAGTACAAAGAATTTTTATAACTTTAGTTTGATCGGTTACAATAAATTAATTATCCTCCTTTTGAAGTTACCCGTCCATGTTCATTATAGATGGTTACTCACAATTAGATTTTAATTATTGCTGCATAAACTTTTAACTCAAGAATTTAATGTTTACTAACACATCATAGAATCCACCTATGTTGATTCAATTAGTTTAATGATTCAAATGTCGCTTTTATCTAACCATACACAACATTTTTTACTTTATCATCACCTACATGATAAAGACAAAAGGAGAAATAAAAGTAAACATAAAGCAATAACAAAGTATTTCCTTTTCAAAGTAGAATTCATTTTTTACTTTTATAATTATCTTATTTGGAAGGACCTTCCTTATTATAATATATTCGGTTACGATTTTAACAATGAATTAAGACTTGGTTATCTTCCTTCCTTTAGGCCTGCATTCCACTTTATATAAACTATCAACCAACATTTTCCTATTTCATTTCTCCACCTTTTAGATTCTCCANTTTTTTTTTTTTTTTTTTTAAAACTATTGAAGGGTAAAAAAGGCGCGCCCCCCCCCCCCCCCCCCCCACCCCCCAAAAAAAGAAGGAAAAATAAGAACCCCATTGAAAGAATAAAAAGGAAAAATGGGAACAAGAATGGTTAGTGCTGTGATCATATTTAGTCTTCTTTTGAATTTTATTGCAAAAAGTAATGCCAAGTTGTTTCCTTATTATTTGATGGTTTAGGTAACATACTTGAGAGAAAGGACAGTATATGTTTCTGTTCTTGTTGAGGGGCCTAGGAGAAAGAGGAGCAGTTCATCAAATAACAAATGTCATCAACATCAACATCTTCATGTTAGACATGTTGTTAATGGTGGAGGATACAATAGAAAAGCTCAGCTTCTTGATTACTCGAGAAATCTTCGAGCTTCGGCTCGATCACAGCCATCAACACCTTTGGTTCCACAGCCAATCCAAAGACAGAATTCTCAGGTTCTAATCTCACTTTGATATGCATTGTCTAAATAAGATAGGAAGTTTGAAGGATAAAGAAGAAGATCATTGTACACAGCTCATATATTTAGGATTGAAATTGCAATAGCAGTATTTGTAACTATCTATTAACACATCTTTCCAGATTGTTGCAGTGAAAAACAAGCCAAGATATGTAAGTCTTCCAACTTGTATGGGACACTGGAAATTTGAAATGCCAAAGTTCCTCAGAACATTGATGCATCGGAATAAGAAAGCCAAGAAAAAGAAGAATATGGCTTCTAGCACCAATAAAATAAAAGCTATGGTAAAAACTTTTCAGGTAAGTCACTCTCTCACAAGTTGTATATATACCATTCAGTGTTCTAGCTTTTCAGAAATCTCTTCTTTATAAGAACACTCACGTTCTTTCAGGTTCAAAGAAAGCCTGGCCTATTTTCCAAATTTTTTGCTTCACTACGAAATGGTCGTCGATGAACAGACTCATCAACTAAGTCCAAGAATCAAGGTGTTCAAAGGTCATCCATTAACAAACTGAACATTGATAATTCCTATCAAATCTTACTTTCATGTCCCCTCTTCATTTCATTTTATTTTTCTTTCTCCTATATATTTGAGGGGGTGGGATATACTTCAAGCTCCCGAGCTTAGAAGAAGTTACCTCAACGATTTTCCCTTATTTAGGCAAACTGCATCACAATCACAATCACAATCTTAGTTTGATTACAATGTAAGCTAGTGTGGAATAGTTTATTTATTGAAAACATATACAAGAGCATCATGAATGTAAAGTGCTGCTTACAAACACCGCCAAAGGCACTCGAACTCTATGGTTTTGGTTACCTTCGAACACGATTTCTCCAAATGAGTAAACATTGGTTGTCTGAGTTGCATTTAGGACAATTGTAATATGTCTTGAAGCATTGGCCATTATCTTAAAAACTTGTGGCGTTACAGAAACACTCACGCCCAGAGGCTCTTTCACGATCACCTGGTACTTTTCATCTACACCACCGACGTTAGTCACCCTCCTGATCACATTTCTTGAGCCTACCAAATTTGATATTGTCACACTTGGCGTGTTTAAATCCGAGCACCATGCTTTTTTCTTGTTCGGGCATCCAACTCCAACTGCTCGTCTTACAGACATTTCATCGACTCCTGGAACTGAACATAAAAACAGTACATAGTGTTTAAACCCTGCCTTGAAAACAAGTCCAGGGTCAATGGCTCGAGAAGGATTGACAAGTCCGGCTCCAAAATCAAACGGAGTAGCAGGAGTTAGCTGGTTGGTTTGTTGAGCTAAAATAGGGGCATTTGAGTGCCCAGTTACATCTGCAGTTGTCATCATTGCGGATGTAATAGCTGCAGGTGTCCAACTTGGGTGCTTCTGTTTAATTAGAGCAGCGATTCCAGCAATGTGTGGTGTAGCCATGCTTGTTCCAGATAGTAGTGCAAAATTTTGTCCTGGTAAAAAGATGTGGTTTCATATTACCATTCTTGAAAGTAGAAATAATTGATATTTGAAAAAGGCACCATATGACAAATAACTCTTGAGTACCAGGTGAATCTTAGTAGCTCAGATGGTTGGGTACACGAACTCTCACCTTGTTGGTGAGGGTCGATTCCCAACTTTGTAATCCCCTCCCCGTTCCCCCTTTCCCTACCTCCTATATTATAAATTTAAAAAGAAAAAATTGAGTAGCATTTTCCAAGTGTGTCAAATGAGCATTTGTATATTTATACCTTTGATGTATCGATCTCCTTCACTAGTAGGGCTCCAGGAAGCCCATATCGAGGAACCTGGAGCCATGATGTTTGGTTTAAGGACATCGGCAGTGTCTAAGAATGCATTGTTCACATCAGGACCTCTAGATGAATACGATGCCACAACTGGATCCTGCTTGGTATAACTAGCTCGTCTCCCGTCTAAAATTCTTGCTGTAGCTCTGAAACTAATAGCCCTTCCACTTCTACTTCTTAATGTGTTGGAGTTATAATATTCGCGTAGAGCCTGCACCAGACAACAAAGAGCACCAGAATTAACACAAAGTTGACAGTCTTATCAAGTATTATGGATATGAGATGGATACCGTAGAGGCCTCCATGTTGTTTAAGATTAGACCAGGTACCGACAAGGTCATTGTGGCTCCCTTAATTTGTTCAGAACCAATATCAGGATCCATTGTCAGAACAAAGCCAGCAGCCCCAACTTTTTGTATTGTATCAGCAACAGTGGCTATGCTTGCCGTCTCTGATTCAAAATCAAAAGTGTATGTGCATATCACTATCTTCCCATGAACTAAAGTTCGGATGAATGGTTCTGTCTCTTGGCAGCTCTCAACTGTCAAGAGGCCAGAGGTAGTGTTCCCTTTACAAACATCAGATGCAGCAGCAAGTTGGAAATACGTTCCTGAAAGCGTTGGAGCTGCAAAGTAAGATGTGGAAACCACATTTTCAGTTATAAAACAGAAAAATTTAACAGCAAGAAAGGGGTAAGGGGACTTAACGTGAAAGACCACTTCCAGAGAAGCTCTGTCCATTGCCTAGAACAATTGAATTATTATATCTACGATCTGTAGTGGAGGCAGCAACACTTGTGATCCAGGGACTAAAGGAAAGAATGGAAGTTGAAGAAGGACCACCATTTCCGGCAGCTTGAACAACCAGCACACCAGCTCTTGTGGCAAATAAAAGCTGCATTTCAAGAACATTGAGGAAAGCAGAAGGACCGGAAGGGACATTAGCTGGCCCTACAGAAAGGCTTAGAATATCCACTCCATCTTCCACTGCCTAAACAATAAGAATGTTTGCCAAAATTAACTTGGAGCTTTAGCTATTTTAACTTATAAAAAATCTAAAAAGGAGGAAAGATGCATAGTTAATTACTATTCATTGACAATTGCCGAACCTGATCTACTGCAGCCACAACGTCTGACATGAAACCTCCGAAAGAGTACATGGCCTTATACACTGCAATCCTGTTACAGCACAGTTCATTGTCCTTATCAAGATCAAACTTCACATGTAAAACTCTTAATAGAAAAATAAAAACAGCATACTAATATTACCCTGCTCCTGGAGCCATACCACTTGCATAACCGTAGTTGAAATGGTTGACGATGACAGGAACATTATGATTTCCTGCTGCAGTTGATGCTGTATGACTGCTGTTTGAAACATCTTTCATAGATTATGAACATGCATTATCGTTAAAAAATATCAAATAAAATAGAACAATAATGGTTAAAAAGGCCAGATATGATAAAGATATGGATTTTGGGTTAACTCAACCCCAAAAGCTGGCTCATGAGGTAAGGATTGCCCAAGCCGTATAAGGAGACCAAATCCCCCATCCCTTAGCCGTGTGGGAGACCCAAAACCTCCCTGCACGCCCAGGCCTGCCAACTGGAGCGTGAATAATATAATATGGGGCCCTAACATCGATGAAACAAAGAATTTGGATGGGTCCGACTCTGATACCATGATAAATATATGGACATTGAGTCTAACTCAACCCCAAAAGCTAGCTCATGAGGTGAGGATTGCCCAAGCCATATAAGGAGACCAAATCCGCCATTCCTTCGCCGATGTGGGAGACTCAACAAGATATAACATAAAATATATGGTTCATACTAAATCACTTGCCTTCCGTGTCCATCGGCATCAAAAGGGGAAGCATAGTCACGAGAGGCATTGAATTCGCCAGCAGCAGTTGCAGCTCTTGCAAAATATTGTGCTCCAACTATCTTGTTGTTGCAGGCTGTTTCAGGGAATCTATCCCCAGTCACACACTTCCCTTTGAACTTTCCACTTTTCACAACTACACCCTGGCGATCACCATTTGATGCTTGAGCCAAAAAGCTAGGATGGAATGGATTGATTCCTGTATCAATCATTCCAATCACAACTCCTGCCCCTGAAGCCGTAGCACCACCTAATTTAGGCCAGACACCAGCAGGAATTCCTAAAAAGTCAGGTGTATGTGTTGTCAACTTCTCCATCTTCACATCTTCATAAATGGCTCTAACACCTTCTGCATTCTCTAGAATATCAAGGGCCTGCAACAATGTAACACTTTCAATTACTCGAGCATTTAGCTCCTCAAAGAGAATAAAAAGGTAACATGTTTAGGTATCAGTTCAATCAAGTCAAAAGAAAATATAAATGCCTACCTCATGAGATGTCAAATGAACGGAAAATCCATTGATCAAATGAGTGTAGCTGTAAACTTTGGTATACACACTTCTTTCAAGGAGATTTTCTAGCAGCATGTCGTGTTGTTTTCTTATCCTTTCCTTGTAGATATCAAAATCTTCAAAATTCCTGCAAAATGTTTGGCATAATAAGCAATAATAAAGCATAGTGCATGCTTAATGGTTAGACTACATCATGCTAAGAAAAAGGCAAGAGTTTTTACTTTGATTGTGTAGAAACAAAAGGGTCATCTTCCATTAGAACTAAAAAGATTTTTGCATTTGCAATTAAGGGCTCCCATATAATGATAAAAGAGAGGGCAATGAAGGTGAAAATGGCTGCCATTTCTAGAGATATGGTATATTGGACATTGAAGGAAAGTTAAAATAGTCACCTTTAAAGGAATATTGTTTTGCATGCATGTATTTCTCATTTTCAAACAACCTCCCCAGTCCATTTGGTTTTGCACCCCTTCTTCATGAGTGGGGTGGGTTATTATTTGGGGAGTTTTCTTCTCTCTTTATTTTCTGGCTTTGAGTAAGAGTAGGTCATGCTAATCTTTACTCACTAGGTTAAGTATACTGCTTCAAATTTGAAGTTCTCTGCAACAGCACTGACTTAATTTATTCAAATTTCTTCTTTTTTTCTTTTTTGGTTTTGTCTAAACTTTTTGCCTTTCATCTTGCAAATTTCAGTTGTCTTTTTTTTTTTTCACACAACTTTCTCACTTCTTACTCCACTTTTCTTTCCTATCCTAGACTTCGTTCTTCAAGTAGATACGCGCATTTCCTCTTTTGTGCTCGCTATGCCCTTGTGCCTTTAGTTGAAGTATAAGTCTCGTTTGCCTAAAGTAGACTTTGCTCGAGTCAGTTACATACTTAACCCAAAGACCACAGATAACTAAATTTGAACCTGATGGCTGAGTAATCTCTTAAATAGAATTGACATACTTCTGCAGTAAGTGGTAAAGAAGCCAAATTAATGCCTCAAGATCAGCTTATGGTAGCTGCATGGGGAGAAAGAAGGGAAGAAAATTTCTAATCATCGGCCTTAGATATACTTCAAAACAAGAAGCAATTAAGGGAGGAAAATTTCTGATCACCACTCCTAAATAGACTTCAAAACAAGAAGCAATTGCTTGCAAAATTCATTCTGAATAATCAAACTAGTAGCATAAATTTATACAACTTGCTAGGAGAAAAGACAAAATACAAAGAGCAAATACTACTCCAGTAAGAAACATTAGGATGAACGACTGTTCCCTCAGCTTCAAATTACTTGCAGAGCGGACATCTTTCATGACACAAAATTGGAACCCCTCAAGAACAACAAGATCGCCACATACTGAGGGGTACATATACATGTGTTCTCTATATTAATATACGTGACTCGTAATTGTACAATAAATATGAAGAATAGAAGCAATTAGCTATATTGCACAGAACAAAATTTCATAGTGTAATTCAGCAGCTACTGGATCTTTGTTGCCTAGTGTATTCCCAAAGTGCAATGGCACCACTGACATGAACGTTGAGTGATCGAACCACTCCCAACTGTGGGATTTCTATGCAAGCATCCAGAATGTGAATGATGTCCACTGGTATACCCTCTTTTTCTCGGCCAAGGACTAAGACCTACAAATATTCAACCAATCATCAGACTCGTTACAAAGATAACGTCTTAAGAAATCATGAATTACATCGATATATCAGTTTAGTTTATGAATCATGAATTAAATCAGTAACAAAAACACAAACGTCGAAAGATTAGAATAATTATCTAAAACTAACTTTTAATTCCTTCGTGAAAGAGAATTTTTAAGAATAGTTTTATGCCTTCACAAAAAATTGGTATTATTGTCAAACGTAGTGATATACACACGTTTTCAAGTTTAGCATTAGCACTCTCTTTTTCCTTTTCTTAAACCACGTGGTATAGAACACTATAAACATTAAAAGGTATTGATATTTGGTACAAAATAGCCCTTCAAATTAAATGAAAACAAAAGACAAGCTACTTCAATAGTCTTAGGATATTTGCCACAAGAATGAAAATCTATAATCAGAACTAGTAAAGATAATTTCACAAAAAATTTCGCTCAAGGGAAAGAAGAAGAGATCACTATGTTGACTGTATGAAACTCACTGTCCTCTTAGGAAACATGTATCGGTCAAGAGAAATGCTGTTTGCTGTTTGCTCCAGACCTAAGATGGAGAATCCTTCTTGCTTCTTTTTCTCCAAGAAAACTTTCATACTACTAACTGGGACTTCGACAATTGGCACCCATTTCTCTGCAGTTACACTACACGTACAACAAATAATTCCAGTCAATTGCAAAGGAACCCATAATTCATGACTATCCAGATAACCAAGCATTTCATCTCCAACTTAGATAACCCAACATTTTTCCTTATCCAGGTAACTTTTCCATTGGTAATGCTGATCTAAAGTTCCAATACAAAAAACAAAAGTTTGTATTGAGGATTTGCGAGTTGTACCAGCTCACTCAATTCAAGTTTGCTTTTGTATTTTGTTTTTTTCTTTTTTACCAATCAAAAAAAGTTTGAAGTTCTCTTTCCCCCAGTTCTTATCAAGCAAGGTGGTTCATTTATATGATTAATATTACTCAATTGATGCTTATTTTCTTGGTTCTACATGTTATTTCTCAAAAGGTAATTTCAATTGATTTGATAAGAACTATTTATTTATTTTCTATGTACATTTTGTAGCCAATTTGCTGTAAACGCGCAGCTCCTTTCACTAAAATAACCTTGAACATAATGTTAATCTATAAGTCAAATTGCACAGGCACACTCCATTATTTTTTGCACAAAGAGATGAAATATTAAGAGACTTCAATGAATTTGAGGGTTAGTTCATTATATCAGGCAATCCAGTTTTTCTTTCAATTGTGCAAGTGCAACAGCAAAGAGATGAAATATTAAGAGACTTCAATGAATTTGTGGGTTAGTTCATTATATCAGGCAATCTAGTTTTTCTTTCTATAGTGCAACAGCAATGACATCATATTTATTCTATTCAAGGATGTCATCAGATCCTCGATTATATTAACACGAACGAGACAGAAAATTTTAGTTATAGAAAGATTTAGTTAGTCTCTATATAAAGGCAAGAAATCTCATCATTCATCCATTTCACTGCAACCTCTCTTGCTGCAGATTTCTTTACATCTGCAATGTGAAAAATTAAAGCAAAGCCCAAACACATGCAGTATAAGCAAAGCAAGAGAGAGTAATACTATAAGAACCTGATCAATTGGAATTGCTTGTCTTTCACTACGTTTTTGTCGGCAATGGCCAGCGCAGATGCTCTAAATACCTGCTATCAGTTAATCAGAAGAACAGTGAACCACCTGAAACTAAAAAACATGCACATACCAACACCAAAATCCACAAAGCACAGAAACAACGTGATTGCACACCTCACAAGTTCGGGCCAATCCTGCAAGATTAGGTATCCGATCAATTAGTGATGCTACGAGGATAATATCTTGCTGACTTGCTTTCAACTTCTCAAAAGCTACAGTTTTTAAGTGCAGCAACTGATCAAGAAGCTGATCTTCCTTTTCTATGTCTGTATTTACACAAAAGAACCAAGTAGGATAATCAATGAAATCAATCTTGAGAATACTTGAGATGTAAATTATGGAAAGCGAGGGAAATACCCTTCTTACAACTTTCAGCACATAACAACTGTTATTTATCATACAAGTTCACATGGTTACTTAACATATTACTGCAGCACGTCATTCCTGAAGGGTTGACAGAGTCACATCAAAATTAAGGTTAAGCTTACATATATATTGTATTCAAAGACTAGCAATGGAGTTTGAGGCTTTGAGCTTTATTTGTCAGGGACAAGCAGGTATAAATGATAAGTTGCATTAAGGCAGCCTTTCTATGACATCAGTAGGAGCAGATAAACTTTACATAAACAGAAACTAGTGAAGTCTCTAACAAAGCCAATGTGCATCAATAATCATG
The DNA here is from genome assembly GCA_005239505.1 of Nicotiana paniculata. Classification (NCBI taxonomy): domain Eukaryota; kingdom Viridiplantae; phylum Streptophyta; class Magnoliopsida; order Solanales; family Solanaceae; genus Nicotiana; species Nicotiana paniculata. The sequence continues at coordinate 19,622 of ML326726.1, read as the reverse complement.
TAATTCCCATTTTGCAAAAAAGTATTTCCATTTTGTCGAAGAACCAATTCAATTCTAGGCCTTGATTAAAAATTGTAGAAGTCCATAACTTCCAAGTTTATGGCACGACGACAAAATTAAACACATCCCAAGGTAAGTATAAGCTGACAAGGAATAAGAAACTTCAAGCTGGTAATCTTAACAGTATGAACTGTTATACTCAGATATTCTATCCAGCATAGAAGTGAAGAAATTTAAGAGTTAGCATCTTTATGTTTGGTTTCACCACTGACGAATAAGTCAAAAACTTTGGCAGTTACCTAAAAGTGTACAAGACGCTTTCCTTTCATTTCCATCTTTTCCTGTAGTTTCAGAATGTTAAAGAAATGGACTTTGGGTCTAACTCAACCCTGAAAAACTAGCTCATAAGGGGGAAGACTGCCTAAGACCCATTTTTTTATAAGGTAAATAATTTTATCAACAATTGGGGAAAACCTCGTATACAAGCCGTATACCAAAAGAAGAGAAAATACACCAAAAATATAATTCTCTACAAAGGAGATCCAATCCTTTATACAAATAGGGACCTCATGAGTACACCAAGAAGAAACTAGAAACAAAAGACTACTTTATAGTTTTACAAAATCTTGTTCGACTCCTTCAAATGCCCTCCTATTTCTCTCTTTCCAAATAACCCATATGATTGCTATGTGGAAAACACTCCATGCCCTTGGACTTCTCTCTCCCCTATTGTGAGCCCAACTATACAACGCCTTCTTCACTAAACCCGGCATCACTTATCGCACCCCAAACAAATTAAGAACCACCCTCCACAAACGATTAGCCACTTGAAAATGCAATAGTAGATGATCTACATGTTCATCCGAGCTTTTACACATGAAGCACCAACTGGGATAGGTGATCCTCCTTTTTCTCAGGTTTTCTACTGTCAAAATCACTTCCCTTGCCACCAACCACACAAAGAAACATTACCTTTTTTGGTGCTCCGGGAAGCCAAGTAAAGCAATGAGGGAAAATCCATTCCTCTCACCAATAACCTCTTACAAATGAGATTTGACAGTGGATAATCCATCTCTACTCTATTGCCTAAGACCCTATAAAGAGACTACAACCTATTCTCTCAACTACTGTGAAACATTAAACACAGCCCCCCCCCCCCACGCCCAAGGGTGGACACCTGTAGTGCGGACACATAACATGGGAATCCAACATTGCATAAACCAAAAATTGAGATGGATCTGACACTGGTACCATACTAAGAAAATGAGGCTGAGATAATATAAGGAGCCAGCCCATGACGTGAGGACTATCCAAGATTATATAAGGAGACAACTACTCATTACCATAACCAATGTGGGACACTTAACATAGAAACAAGGCTGAGATAAAAAAGCAAGACGAAATTTTCCTCGAGGAAATGGATGGGGAGAGAATTCCAGGAAAGCACATTACGTCCATGGCGCAAGTGACAAGCACACAAGCTAAACTACTCTAGCAATGAACTGACTGATCAAACGGAGTATCCGCATGGGCAATTTATATTATGCTTCCTCTGTGTAATTCACCTTCTCATACCAAATTGGTGATGCCTAGCAATACGGAATTAGTATTGAATCCAGTTACCTAGTAGTGATTTTAACGGTCCTTCATTTTCCAACAAGACGGTAGAAGCAATACTTTGCATTTCATGTTTGGAAACAGTAATTTTCCTTTGGAAATCTAGTGATATATCTTGCAGCGGCAGAACTGTTTGCCTTTCGGTAAGATTTCCAGTTATCTCCTTGCACTTTCCATCATTGTCAACAAGCAAGCTTTCGTTCTTGATAGCTGCTGCATCTTTGGCCATTGAGCATCTGAGATCCTCTCTAGTCCCCTGGAAATAAGGGAAGTGAGCAACAAAACCACGAAATACAATGAAATAGCGAAAGTGAGCACTTACATTTAGAAAATTAATAACTTGATCCATGAGGGTTGCTGGTACACATTCGAATTCAAGTTCCTACATATATCACCAGTAAGAAAAGAAGGACATTATGCTTTCAGAAATTAGAAATAGATCGTTGGCAAAGACAACACTGGCAGATATGGTCGCTATACCTGACTTAGCAATATAATTGCTTTCAACTTGAACTAATAAAGGGAATTGTTTTATTATTGTTAATTAAAGCTTTTTAAGGAACTAGCCAATTTTACGCTCATATTAATGGTCATACCACAATGATCGATAAATTAAAGTTTCAGTGCTTCTGAAACCGCAAGGGTAAAATACATGTGGTTAGGCAGGGCAATCATAGAGACAACTTCCTAGCACAATCATATTAGTTCACGTCAAGCCATTAGGCAGAGCAATTAAAGACAAAATCTTCCCAATGTTACTATGTATCTGCCACAGGAAAGATGACACTCTAAGCCTTGACCAATTTGCAATATCCCTCACCTCAACTCTAGTACTGAAAATTCCAGCTGGTGTGACTGACTTCTTTGGATCAAAAGCATCAAGGTAACCTTCCATTGATGCTCTTAACCTGTGACAGAAACAAACAAATGTTTAGTTCAAGTCTATACACACAACATAGATATCACTATATTTTATGCACACTGGATAACACCATAAAGCTAATCCTCAGACTGTATCCAATGCAGTATGGTATGAGAGAAATTTGGAAAGCACGTCAGGCTACTTTGCTCAAATATCTCAGCAGCAAAGCATTTAGATTTCAAACATGAATGATATATATAAATGCTTAATATCTCATAGGTATATTTGGTTAAAGATGTTTTGGTTACAAACTAGTTAGGTTTTTAAGGGGAATGATATAAGTTTGCCTTCCAACTTACCTAATATCCAGTGACCTCCCTCCCTTTCAATAGCAATCTGTCCTATAATGTGGTTCTACCTATCTGTCCTATAGTGAAGTTCTTCTAGAGTGATCACATATTAAATTTCAGTTTGGTGATAGAGGATTTTAAGACCATAACTCCTGTTTTTTTCCGTGTTGATATATACTTTTTTCTCAATCCCTGTTTGTTTACCAGGTAGGGGTAAGGTCTACGTACACACTACCCTCCCCAGACCCCACTTGTGAGATTAAACTGGGTTCCCAGTTCGTTCTAATTTTTGTACATACATTACTTTGTGAGACGGTGCCTTTTGTCTATGCTAAAGGAAAAACAATGGAATGAAAAGTAAAAACAGAATTATTATCTTAGAGAAGCTCATACAACACAACTTACCGTGCACAGTCAGGGTTATCTTGCAAGTACGATCTCAAATCTTGAAAGCACCTTTCTTCTAAAGTCATGGTTGCATAGAAACTAGAATCTGATGACAACAATTTTTGAAGAACTTGAAGCACTAATAACTGCAAAACAACAAGAAAACATTCCCATTAAAAATCATAGTGCCAATTAATATGCTCAGCAAAGGCCACAAAATCCACAACACAAAGGAACCAACCTGGGTGAAACCACGTAGTGTATGATGGTGTGAGGTCAACAAAGGAATTATACAAGGCAGTAAAGCACTCAGATGCCTGGACTTGTACTCTTCAGTTGAGTGGAGGATGATATTTGCAGCTATAAACACATAGGAAGATAAAGCCTGCAATCGTGATAAAACATAAGGTGATGTTTTCTTCATAGCTAGTGGATAGGCAATAATTAAATTTAGTACAATTGAAGGTAGTATTATAACAAAGTTTTTTGATAAAGATATAAGATTTTCGGATAAGTCACATGATAACAAAGTAAATTAGTATACATTGACTTTTACTTCAGTACACCAAATGAAGATAGATACCGTATTCTTGAGTTTCTCAAGCTATATTTAACCTACCTAAAAATGGACATGTATGACAGTTTGACAAATCACAATTTGGCCAGTGCATTAAACAGATGCATTTTCAAACCCCTTATCCTATGAGGGGAGGGTACTTCTTTCCCTTAAAATTGAACTGACTGGAAGTTGTGCTAATTTATTAAACAAGCCAACAAAGAGATTAATATGCTGGTCTCCTCCTCCAGTGCCTCTTCAATTTTTCATATCAGTACATTGTTTAATATAAAATAAAATTTTGCACAAGCTTTCATTGTTAGTTTATTACAAATGAACAGTTTCCTGCCTCGAAGATCAGTCTCGGAACAATGAATGCTGTAGCGGGATTATATATTATATTCTTAAGCAGAAGAATAAAAAGAACTACTACGTCCAGCAGAAACAAGGATTTACAATTTTAAAGTCTTGTCGCCAATTAAAGGATGCTGTACCCTTCTTTCCTTTTTTTTGTTTGAGATGGTAACATTTTGTTGTACCCCCTTCTAAGTACAAGCTTTTCCATTAAGTTTTCTTTACACAAATTCAACCACAAAATACAGATTAAAAAATAAATAATTGTGAGGATATTTTTAAGTGATAAAAGTCGTAAAAAGGACTAAACAATGTGACTATTTATCCATTATTGTTCAGTGCATGTCAACCTTGCGCAGGGATCATGCTACCTTTGTAGTACCATTTCAAGTTATCTGTAAATATGAAGTATTAACATCTTAGATACTAAAAAATGGAATGAGAAAGATCTCACCTGAGGCCGCATATTGTAATCTCGCAGCAACGGTACTAATTCTTGCCCAACCTGCAAAAGAAAATTGAACAAGACTGAAACCCTCATCTATTAAATGAATAAAAGATGCTCGGGAAAGAGAAAAGAGAGAAACTCATGTGAAATTGATAGTTAACAACTTAGTACTTACAAGAAGGCTCCTCATATAGGAGTTTTGGGGTACATAAAATAAGATAAGTTTCTTAATTCTTGAATTCCTAATTAGTATGACATAATCAGTAAGAATATTATACACAACATTCTTTATGATTTTGTTGACTTTCAACAATAACAAATTTATTAAGACTATTTATTCAACAGATACAATCATCATTAACTCAAGAAAACAACTCCGTAATAATTAGGGATGGAGTAATGTTGTAGAGGTATCATAGACTTGCGGGAAAGCTAATCTCATGCTAATCAGTATTGCATGTTCAGCAAAAGTCAAGATATTCATAATATTGAATTGTGTGGCCATCTCATCTAAAAGCTTAAATTGTTAGAGTGCACGTTTTTTTAACTTAATTATGTTTCAACGCACCCCTCATGTGCGCGGGCCTGACTTTTTCATATGCACAAAAATTCCTTTTGATAATGAGTGAACATATAGAGCGTGAACATAACATGGGAGCCACGCATTAGGGAAACCAGGAATAAAGTGAGTCTGACTCTGATACCATATTAAATTGCGACCATCTCATCTAAAAGCTTAAATTATTGGAGAGCGCGTTTTTTTACTTAATTATGTTCAACACACCCCTCATGTGCAGGCCCGACTTTTTTCATATCCCCAAAAAATCTTTTTGATAATGAGTGAAGATTTTGAGCATGAACAACATAACAAGGGAACCCTATATAAAGGAAACCAAGAATAGAGTAGAGTCTGACTCCGATTAGTCCGATACCATATTGAACTGTGTGACCATCTCATTTAAAAGTTAAAGTTGTTAGAGAATGCACATTTTTTTTACTTAATTACATTTCAACAAATATGCCCCACAATCTCCATCTGAAACAATATACATCACACATCTAACACCGACTGCAAATGAAAGTGTCCTACTACCCAAAATAAGGAGGAGAAAACTCATGAACTGGTTACAAGTACACAAATTGAATAAGGCTCTTTACTCATTTCTGTTTCATGCGTAAAGACAATGGTAAGAATCATAATCATCTGTTCTGACTTCTGGTAAGCACTCTTTTCCCCATGATTGTAGAAGGAATCCTATTGGTAATATAGGGACGCTTCAGCATTCCGGCTATTTCTAGATCAACTGGTCTGGGCAGCTCGGTGCACTAAGCTCCCGCTATGTGCGGGGTACGGGGAAGGACCGAACCACAAGGGTCTATCGTACGCAGCCTTACCCTGCATTTTTGCAAGAGGCTGTTTCCACGGCTCGAACCCGTCACATTGTAGCAACTTTACCAGCTATGCTAACTTTACCTGAATTGAAGTATTTAGGTTTGGGAAGAAAAGAGTAAGGTAAAATGTTATGGAGCATTGTTTTCTCGGTAATCGGCAATGATTGGGTAATTTCATGCAACACAAACATTTTTTTAATGATGGGAGTCTCCGGGCCAGCTTGTGAGCATCTCGACAAATTCTACCGGGTACATGCTACCTCTCACCAACACAATTCTCATGCCACACTAACATGTAAAGATAGTTCAACATTTGCTGCATGTCAATTGCATTAGAGTGGCAAAAAGTGGGGTTTTATTGTGCTTCAAGAGTAATTGCAGTTTTCTTATTTAGCAAAAATGAGTAACTGTATTCTTGTTGATGCTGCAAAACCAGCTAGCATAAGACATCTAGTCCATCCTGGGTTTCAGTTCATTTCCCCACTAATGCAGAATGAATCTTCTTTTCCTATCAACATAGCCAGAAAAGTCTTCATATCTTTTAATCCTCAAAGGCTTTATGGATCAACATAGCCAGAAAAGAGGAAATGCAATTTTAGTCCTTAAATTCTGCTATATTAGCACTTTTGTCCCAATCTTATCCATCTCGCACATTTAACCTTCACTTTATCAAATTTTGCAAATCTGATTCAATCTTGAATGGAATTAGCTAAACTTTAACAGCTCTGTTAACCCATAACTATGTGGTTTCTGTGTGCCACCTTTGGGTAGACTTATTCATTTCTAGTGTTATCACTTATGTCACGCACGTTGCAACCACTATTCCGGTATTCCCTTTACCTAAAAGACGTATTTTCCACTTAAAAGGGCTGTTAACTGGTCAATGCCCAATTAGTTAGTTACATTTAAAGTTGGACAAATCTTAAAAGTTTAATAGAGTAAAGCTTAATTATAATAATAGGAGACAGAGAGAGCAAACAAAGTTAATAAAGGGACCAAAATTGAATTTTCCTCAAGAAAAAGGAATAGAAACAGCAAGGTAATATCTTAACCTTGAGGGAAAAGCTTATTTATTTATAACGCGTTGCACTTAATTTTCCTTGCTGGCAGAAAGAAGGAACATCTGAAACATTAGGATAATTACTCACCCAGGATATTCACATATTCAGAAATTTGTAGATATAGAAAGACGACAACAACAACAACCCAGTGAAATCCCACTAGTACGGTTTGGGGAGGGTAGTGTGTGTGCAGACCTTACCTCTACGCGGGGTAGAGATGTTGTTTCCGAAAGACCCTCGGTTTCGTAGATATAGAAAGAGAAAAAACAAAAACAAAAACATGACGAGAATAAAAATAAACTTCAGGGAAAAGGAAAATACTACATAATAAGGAAAAATAAACTCTAATCATCACCCATAATATCAAAACGTCAAATGGCACAACACAGAAAAGTCCAATCTTATGAATAGAACGACAAAAAGGTGAATTTATCAGAGAATTCCATACCAGCAACGGGAAGTTCAAGTAGACATGGATCGCAAAAGTTTCCAAATACTGCCGAACCGAAGGGAAATTATTTCTCTACATGGAAAAAAACAGTCAGAATCATTAGGATCAGCGATGGAACTGCTCGATATAGACGTCAATCACTTGAGCACATATGGACACTATATCCATTACCCAAAAAGAGATATTGGCTTTCATGTACAAATATGTCACAAAACTGTATATATTGCATGAAGCAGCAGATGCTAATGAAACCCTTGAGTTTGACCTAACACTACCTGAGTCGAATCCTTTTTCTTTTCCTTTTTTTCCTTTTGTTCTTTTTTGCGGAGGGAGGGGAAAAGAATGGGGCTTGGAAAGGGAAAATTCTGTTATTTAACAGCATGAATGGGACTAGGATATATTATACTACTACTACATATGGGACCAGGACATATTCTACTCCTAAAACATATGGGACTAGGACTATTTACACATAACTATCTAACACCCCCTCTCAAGCCGGTGCATACAAATCATATGTACCGAGCTTGTTACATATGTAACTAATACAAGGACCAGTGAGGGACTTGGTGAAAATATCTGCAAGCTGATCATTCGACATACAAGGCCACTAGACTCCCCCTGAGCAACAAAACCAGGTGGTTGCTGGCCAAAAGGTCGTCAGTGAGACTAAGTCAAATTCCACACTACAAAATAGGTTCTAAAACACCACCAGAAAACAAAAACCTTTCTTTTCACGCCGGAAAAAATAAAAGTTGTCAGAATTTGATGTAATTTATATGGGTAGGCTCGGAATGCACAAGAGAAAAATTTGTTTTTTTAACAATGATACAATGAGCCCTATATAATACATATTCTACTCCTACTACATATGGGACTAGGACATATTATACTACTACTACATATGGGACTAGGACATATTCTACTCCTAAAAATATGGGACTAGGACTATTTACACATAACTATCTAACTGTAGCTATACCACAGTGTTGGTGTCCAATTTCTTAATTGTAGATGTGCTTAAAAAACCCTGGAATACCCAAGATAAAGTAGTATAGAGCCATGTAGAATAGCTAGCAACTTCCAAATTTCCAGTGGAAAAGAAACAGTGTGCAATTAGAAAGGGTAGTTGAAGACATCAATGAATATCTAGCACAAACATCTCCAAACGTAGAGTTATGCAAATCCAGTAATGTTTTTATCCTAAGACAACTAGTAAGCAAAATTGGGCTCCTCCTTTTCCTTTCTTCTTTCGCGTGGCAATAACAGTCAATCAGAAAAGAAAAAATAATAGATTGCCAGACAGAAGTTCTTACATAGAGAGATACATGCAAGTTATGGGTAACTTGCTGGACTATATCTTGATCAATAAACCGTGACAAAATGCATATCATCTGCCATGCACGAACTTTGCGCCTATGAATCTGCCCAGGAAGAGGAAAGATAAGGGCTAATCTTTTTGACAGAAAGGTAACTGTATTATAAAAACAGCACTAAGGAATTACTGGAATAATTACATATTTGAGCAAAAACCAAAAAAGGACAAGGGCTAATCACAACACTAGTTAAGAAAAGCTACACCAGTTTAGAGAAGAAAACAGAAATAAGGAGCAGCTCGCACACGTGTTAGTCTTAGATTATGGCACTTAATCATTAAAAGAGATAATTTACCCCAGTACTAAAAGGCGTCCTTCTAACTCAGATAAATATCAATAGAGGCCTTCAGTGAACTCCTAGAACTAAAGAATTTATAACCAAAAGCAGAATACATGCATCTAAGAAAAATAACAAGAACTAGAATGCTTATAGGAAAAACCAGAAGACCTTGACCATCTCCTATCTTTGGTTCCTTAAGCTTATAACAGTACTTACCGCACTGTACTTTTTGCACAACTCTTTAGCTAGATCCTTGTCATTCACCTGCATAAACAATCTAAAGGTTGGTATCTCCACAAACAAGTTACGTGGAGCATAGTCAACAATGAGTGAGCAAAATTCAGGTGCGCTTGTTACGAACATAGTTGTGAAGTATCAGGAGTCAGGTACTTAACATGACATACTTAAGCATAAATGCATAATTTCTTATCCGTATAACGATATCCAAATACACAAGTGGTTACTGTATAAATTGACATACTCTTGAATTAAGCAATGAGTTATAAAGTTATACCAAAACCAAAAATTTGGTGCAACAGTTAGCTGAAAAAAATATAACTAAATTTTAACCCCCTTCATTTGTAAGAGTTTGCTTTTCTTTTGTTTGGATTGGGGGGGATTTTGGGTACTTTTTTTTTTTTTTTTTG
>MDKI01010902.1:0-20799 GCA_005239505.1 Nicotiana paniculata | reverse complement strand
GATAAGTTCGTGGGTTTACTGAACCGTGCCTCTTTGTACCGTACCTCTTCAAAGAGTTATGTCTAACTGTCATGTTTTTCTATGTCATTGGCTTAGTTGTTAAAAGTTGGCTTACGTGTGAAACTCTTTTTTACCAATACATAAGGTTTTGTCCCCGGGGGTTCCAGCGCGGGGGAGGGGGTAAGAGCGCTAAGGGAGATACTTGGATGAGAGTGGGTTTTTGGAACATAGGAACTTTGACTGGAAAAACTATAGAGTTACCGACGATTATCGAGAAAAGGAAGATTAATATAGCGTGTGTACAAGAGACTAGGTGAGTAGGAGATAAGGCGCGAGATGTAGACATGTTCAAACTATGGTATTCTGGGAGGGTGGGGGCAGGAAAGGGGTAGGTATCTTGGTTGATAAGGACCTCCATGAACTAGTGGTGGAGGTTAGGAGGGTGAATGACATGCTGATGACTATTAAGCTAGTTGTTGGAGGTTTTATTTTGAACATAATCAGTGTGTGCGCACCTAAAACAGGCTTGGATGAGGAAGTCAAGAGGCATTTTTGGGAGTATTTGGAGGAGATGGTGTGTGGTATCCTGCATACCGAGAAGCTTTTCATAGGAGGGGATTTCAATGGCCACATTATAGCAACGTCTGGGGGTATGATGGTGTGCATGGTGGCTTTGGTTTTGAGATAGAAATGGAGGACGAATGTCTCTACTGGACTTTGTTAGAGCATTTGATTTGGTGATAGTAAACTCAAGTTTCCCGAAGAAGAGGGAGCACTTGTTCACCTTCCGGAGTTCGGTGTCCGAGACTCAGATTGATTATTTAATCTGTAGGAAGTCTGATAGAGGTCTGCATGGATTGCAAGGTCATCCCGAGAGAGCGATGTATAACCAACATAGGATCAAGTGGGGAGCCTTGACGGAAGCTAAAGCGCAGGAGTTGGGGGTCAAGCTATTGACTATGGGGGCTTGGACGAGTACTGGGGACGCAAGCTCTATGTGGACCAAGACTGCGCAATGCATTAGGGAAGCCGTGAGAGTGGCATTAGGGGTTTCAAAGGGTTGCTCTTGTGGCCACAAGGGAGACTGATGATGGAACGGAGAGGTGCAAGGAAAATTGGGAACAAGGAAAGTAGCGTATCTGAAGCTAGTGGAAAGTGTAGACGAGGAGGACAAGAGGGCGAATAAGGAAAATTATAAGTTGGCTAGGAAAGAGGTAAAGCTAGCAGTTAAGGCGGCCAAGACTGCAACTTTTTTAGTCGTTTGTATGAGGATATCGAGGTCCGAGGTGGGGATAAAAAGTTTCTCAGGTTAGACAAATCGCGAGAAAGGAAGGCGCGTGACTTGGACCAAGTGAAGTGCATCAAGGACGAAGAAGGTAGAGTTTTGTTGGATAAGGGGCTTATCCGTCGTAGATGGCAGACCTACTTCCAAGTCTCTTGAACTAGGGAGGACATGAGCATTGTACTGTGTGATTTGGAACTCTCCGAGATTCATTGTGACTTTGGGTATTGTAGGAATATTAGAGTTTATGAAGTTGAGGGGGCTATGCGTAAGATGAGCAAGGGCAAAGCGACCGGGCCAGATGAAATCCCGGTGGAGTTTTGGAAGAGTGCGGGCAAGGCAGGCTTAGAGTTGCTCACTAGGTTATTTAATGTCACTTTTAGAACAAAGAAGATACCCGAAGAGTGGAGGTAGTGCACGATGGTTCCTGTATACATGAACAAGGGTGATATCCAAAGTTGCAATAAATATTGGGGTATCAACCTACTTAGCCATACTATGAAAGTCTGGGAGAGAGTGGTAGAGCTAAGGGTGAGGAGGAGTGTGTCTGTTTTGAGAACTAGTTCGGGTTTATATCGAGGCGTTCAACTACAGAAACATGGACCTTGTTAGAAGATTGATGGAGCTGTATAGGGAGACAAAGAAGGACTTGCATATGGTGTTCATCGGCTTAGAAAAGGTGTATGATAAAGTTTCGAGGGAGGTCTTGTGGAGATGTTTGGAGGCTAGAGGTCTACCTGTTGCCTACGTTAGGTTGATTAAGGACATATATAATGGAGAAAATATCCGAGTGAGGATGGTGGGTGGGAACTCAGACCATTTTCCGATTATGATGGGGTTGTATCAGGGGTTGGCACTCAGCTCTTTTTTGTTTGTTCTGGCGATGGACGTACTGACGCACCACATCCAAGAGATGGTGCCGTGGTGCATTCTATTTGCATATGATATTGTATTGCTTGACGAGACACAAGATAGTGTGAATGCACAATTAGAGGTATGGAGGCAAACCCTGGAGTCTAAAGGTTTCAAGTTGAGAAGGACGAAGACAGAATACTTGGAGTGTAAGTTTAGTAGCAAGACTCTATGAGGGGAAGGGGAGGTGAAGCTGGACTCGCAGGTCATCCCTAGGAGAGAAAGTTTATAGTACCTTGGGTCTATTATTCAGGGGGATGGGGATATTGATGAATATGTCACGCATCGTATTGGGGCGGGATAGATGAAATGGAAACTCGCTTCCAGTATTTTTTGTCATAAGAAGGTGCCACTGAAACATAAAGGTAAGTCTACTGAGTGGTGGTTACACCAACAATGTTGTATGGGGCTGAGTGTTGGCCAGTCAAGATCGCTTATGTTCAGAACATGAAGGTAGCAGAGATGATGACAAGGTAGGTGTGACCCCTATTAAGGACAAGATGCGAGAACACGTCTTAGGTGGTTTGGTCATGTGAGGAGGAGGAGCATAGATGCCCCAGTGAGAAGGTGTGAGAGGTTGACATTGGAGGGCCTACGGAGAGGTAGATGTAGGCCAAAGTAGAGGTGGGGAGAGGTGATTAGGCAAGACATGGCGCAACTTCAACTGACCGAGGACATGATCCTTGATAGGAAGGTATGAAGGTCAAGGATTAGGGTAGTAGAGTAGGTAGTCTAGGGTGTTCATAACAGTAGTATTGGCACGCAGTCTCGCTTTCTGTTGGTAGTAGGTTTTTATTACTAATCGTTATTTTCTTTCATTGTTGATCACCCTACTATCTTGTTATTTTTATTCTGATTTTATATGGCTTTTTGGTATTGTCCTTTCTTATCTATATTTTCACTAATGTGGTGCTTATGCTTTTATGAGCCGAGGTCTATTGGAAATAGCCTCTCTATCCTTACAAGGTAGGGTAAGGTCTACGTAGACACTACCCTCCCTAGACCCCACAGTGTGGGATAATACTGGGAATGTTGTTGTTGTTGTTGTTGTGGTTTTTGTTGTAACCGGATATTACGGCGCGAATCTCATTCAGTATCAATTATAGATCAACAATTACCAGAAAATAAAGATTTTTACCTTTTTTAGACTTGTACTAGGACTGAAATTCTATAAAGGGGAAGTTTTTCTTTGGTGTGACATATTGTAACACGCATTCAAAGCAATAAAAGTTTACTTTTTTCTTCTACCTATTGTTCAAGGCATTACTCATTTGTTCTTCTCTTCACTCGTGGCCGAGCTTGTGTTGAGGGTCTAATCGAGGACGAGTTCCACTGTTCAATCTAACATCAGGCTTGGTCATTACATTGCGATTGGTTTGATTGTTTCTTTTGTTTTTAATTCATTTAGCTGTTATTCTTAATTATTCGTATCGAATTAAACCACTTTTTTTTAAAACTGCGTACAAATTTAATTGTTACTCTTTTTTTGGGTAAACACTTCGGTGCTCACCGTGGGACTAAGGATAATAGTGGTGATTTGATACGAATCTCCGTACCACACCCTATTTTACGCTTGTTATTTAAAATCTTAATTTCATGTCAGCCCAAGAATGTCAAGCTTTTAGTCTTCTCACTTGAATGTTGACGCTGAGTCAAGCAATAAAGACAAAAATAATAATGTGGTGCCTAGTAATAGTGTGCTTCCTATCAATCCCAATGGTGTCCTGGTCGCCTACTTGGTTGATGCTAACTTGTAGGTAGCCATCAATTTCAATTTTCCAATTGATTCCGAAAATAGTGTTTGCAAAGGACCATGACCAACAGCTCGAGAAGCGCCCAAAGATGAAGATGATGGGGTGAGCCTACGGTTGATTTTCAAAATGTTGTAGGCTCAACAAATGGCAATAGAACAACTGCAGAACCAAAGACACGCCCCTAAGGTGGTCGAGTCCGAACAATCCCGGGAAAATACTTGGAGAATTGAACAAGTTGCCGTGAGGCCAGGTGAAGCCGACCCTGGAGAAATTTCATAGGTAATGAAGATGCTCAATGCATTAACAAAACGGGTGGAGTCATGCAAGAAATAGATTGGGGCCAAGGACAAGAATGTGGAAACATACAAATCCAAGGTCGATCAGATCCCAGGAGCACCTCCGATATTAAAGGGACTGGACTCCAAAAAATTTATCCAGAAGCCCTTCCTCCCGAGCGCAACCCCATTGTCGATCCAGAAGAGGTTTTGAATGCCTGGCATTCCCAAGTATAATGGGACCATTGATCCAAATGAGCATGAAACCTACTATACATGTGCGATCAAGGGGAACGACTTGGAAGATGACGAAATTGAGTCGATGTTGGTGAAAATTTTTGGGAAACCATGTCCAAGGGAACAATGATATGGTATCACAAATTGCCTCCAAATTCTATTGACTCATTTTCTATGCTTGCAGATACTTTCATAAAGGCCCATGCCAAAGCCATAAAGGTCGAGACCAGAAAGTCAGATCTTTTCAAGGTTAAACAAAAGGATAAAGAGATGCTCAGAGAGTTCGTGTCAAGATTCTAGATGGAACGGATGGATTTTTCACATGTTGCGGATGATTGGTCCGTTGAGGAATACACTCAAGGGCTCAACCCCCGATGTTTAGTGGCATGTCTACAACTAAAACAAACTTTGGTGGAGTACCTAGCGGTAACCTAGTCCGACGTCCACCCAATCAAAGATCAGGGTCGAAGATGACCAACTGGAGACCCCTTCTGGATCTGTTTACCCCATAAAAACTGATGATAGATCTAAGAGATCCACTGATTAGGAGACAAGGCCAACCGAGATCGATATTAGCCATGCAACACGAATCGAAGGGGAAACGGATCCGGGCGTCACCCAACTAGGAACGAGAAGAGAAGTGACCGAGAGATGAGCGGCCGGGGCCTGATGAGCAAGAGTAGGTTTGGCAGGTTGCTTAGGAGTAGGGAAGCACCAAGATTATCGGAGTACAATTTCAACGTGGATGCTGCATACATTGTGTTGGTTGTAGGGTGCATCAAAGAGACCAACTGGCCTCGACCATTGCAGTCTGACCCCTCCCAGAGAGATCATAATTTAATGTGTAAATATCACGAGACTCACGGTCATAGGGCCAAGATTGTTGACAGTTAAGCTCGATTGTTCAACAATGGGCACCTCCGAGAATTCCTAAGCGAGCGAGCCAAAAAACCACTTCAGAAACAGGGACGCCAACAAACAGGTCAAACAAGAAGAGCCATAACACGTGATCAGCATGATTATTGGGGGAGTTGATGTCCCCGAAGGGCTAATGCTGAAATGCACTAAAGTGTCTATTACGAGGGCAAAATGCACCTGGGATTACGTTCCGGAAGGAGCTATCTCGTTTAACGACGAATATGCCTAGGTAATTATACAACCTCACAATGATGCACTGGTAATATTTGTACTTATCAATAAATCTCGAGTTAAGTGTGTGTTAATTGATCCAGGTAGTTTGACCAACATCATCAGATCAAGGTTCGTAGAGCAACTGGGGTTATAGGATCAAATCGTACTGGCGATCCGGGTATTGAATGGGTTCAACGTGGCGTGTGAGACCATGAAAGGAGAGATAACTTTGCCGGTAAACACTGTCGAAACAACCTAAGAGATGAAGTTCTACGTGATCAAAGGGGATATGAGGTACAATGATTGGTTCAGAATGCCATGGGTCCACAATATGAGGGCGATGCGTTCGACCTTACACCAAGCGCTGAAATTTTACACGACAGGGGAAGTCAAAACGGTCTATGAAGAAAAGTCAGTCGTAAGGCAAATATTTTCTATTGATGAAGTGATCTCGGTGCCCGCGGTCTCAACATCAAGAAGTGCGAAACCGACCTAAGAAGAAGAAAATAAATAGCAATCAATGATATCAAGGACAAAGAGTGGATGATGAGGACGATTACAGTGTCACGAGATCATTCATAGCACCCGATGACACCGAGGACACCAAATAAATGGTTGAGGGGTTGGAGCAAGTTATATTAATCGATCACCTACTGGATCGAAATGTATACCTGGGCACGGGGTTAACCCCCGAGCTCAGGAAAAAACGTATTGATTTTCTTAAAGATAATGCCGATTGTTTTCCTGGTCCCATCTAGACATGACAGGGACCCACCGGAGCTAACTACTCATAAGTTAAGTTTGGATCCGAAGTTCCATTCGGTCAAGCAGAAAAGAAGGTCACAGTTTGAGATCAAACACGCGTTCATCAAGGATGACTTATCCAAACTTCTAAAAATAGGTTCCATCCAAGAAGTTAAATACTCAGATTGGTTAGCTAACATAGTGGTAATAGCTAAAAAGGAAATAAACTAAGAATGTGTGAAGATTATAAAGATCTAAACAAGGCATGTCCAAAGGATTCTTTCCCTTTGCCTAACATCGATCGAACGATCAACGTGACGACCGGACACAAGATACTCAGTTTTATCGATGCCTACTCCAAGTACAACCAAATTCGGATGGACCCGGATGATCAAGAAAAGACTTCTTTCATATCAATGTTCGGCACCTACTGCTACATCATAATGTCGTTCTGATTAAAGAATGACGGTGCCACATACCAACGCCTAGTAAATCGGATGTTCGAAGAAAAATTAGGAAAATCAATGGAAGTTTATATTGATGATATGTTGGTTAAGTCCCTGCGAGCAGAGGGCCATTTGAAAAATTTGCAGGAAACTTTCAACATATTAAGGAAGTACAACATGAAACTAATCTTGAAGAAGTGTGTGTTTGGGGTCAGTTCGGAAAATTTTCTCGGGTTCATGGTATCAAAGCGGGGCATAGATATCAACCCCGATAAAATAAAATCCATAAAGGACATCACCGTAATCGAAAATGTCAAGTCGGTTCAAAGATTGACCGGGCGAATAGCCGCATTGGGCCAGTTCATCTCGAGATCATCAAATAAGAGCCACTGGTTCTTCTCATTATTAAAAAAGAAGAACAATTTTTCTTAGACTCTAGAATGCCAGCAAGATTTGGAAGAACTCAAGCGATACCTGTCGAGCCCCTCATTTTTTGCACACTCCGACGGCAGACAAATAGTTGTACCTCTACTTGGCGGTTTTCGAGGTGGCTATAAGTGGTGTCCTAGTCCGGGAGGAATAAGGTACACAATTTACTATTTATTATGTTAGTAGAACCTTAGGCGATGCCGAAACAAGGTGTCGTCACCTAGAAAAGCTAGCGCTCGCCTTACTAAGCGCTTCTAGGAAACTAAAATCATACTTTCAATGCCACCCCATTTGTGCCGTGACCTCTTACCCGCTAAGGAATGTCATGCATAAACCTGAGCTCTCGGGCCGACTGGCTCAATGGGTCGTAGAGATCAGGAGGTACAATATCAAGTATAAACCCCAAACCTCCATAAAGTCTCAGATCTTCGCGGACTTTGTGGCCGAATTTACGCCGACCTTGATACCTGAGGATGAAAGGGAATTGCTGCTCACTTTCGGAGCTAATTTAGGAATCTGGACCCTATTCACGGGCAGTGCCTCCAATGCGAAAGGATCCGGGCTCAGTATCGTGTTAAAACCACCTGGAGGTAGCGAAATTAGACAGTCTATTAGAACTGTAAAAATGACTAATAATGAAGCCGAGTATGAAGTTATGATTGCAGGTCTAGAACTGGCTAAGAGCCTTGGGGACGAAGCGACCAAAGCCAAATGTGACTCTCTCTCGTTGTAAATTAAGTCAACGGAATGTTCGAAGTAAAAGAGGAGCAGAGTTACTTGGACAAATTACAGGTAACCCTGCACCAATTCACGGAAAGGATTCCGTACCACGTACATGTAGATCAAAACAGTGAGGCCGGTGCACTGGACAACTTGGGGTCGCTTGTCGACTCTGATGAATTCAACTGAGGGCAGTGGTGCAACTAATGAACCCGGTGGTAAAAGAAGGTCACGCTGAAGTAAACTCGACAAGTTTGACTTGGGATTGGAGAAAAAAATTCATAAACTACCTGAAGACAGGAAAATTGCCAACGGATCCCAATGAGTCAAAATCTCTACGCACCAAAGCCGCCAGGTTCAGATTAGTCGAAGCGAAATTATTTTGAAGGTCCTTCTTCAGCCCACTGCCTAGATGCTTAGGTCTAGGAGAGATGGAATACGCTATGAGAGAAGTCCACGAGGGAACTTACGGGAACCATTCAGGGGCAGAATCTTTAGTTAGGAAGCTAATCAGATCCAGCTGTTAATGGAATAGAATGGAGAAGGATGCGAAAGACTTTGTACAAAAATTCAACGAGTGTTAAAGACCCCCCCGATGATTCATCAACCGGGGGAGATGCTTCACTCGGTCCTGTCGTCATAGCCGTTTATGAAGTGGGGAATGGATATCGTCGGTCCCCTGACATGGGCACTTGATAAGGCCCAATACATACTATTCATGATCAATTAATTTTCCAAATGAGTCGAGGCTCGGCGTCGAGAATGTCGTGTAGAAAGAAGTCATCGACTTCGTATGGGATCACATAATATGTCGATTTGGGATATCGGCTGAGATCGTTTGCAACAATGAAAAACAATTCATCGGCAGCAAGGTAAGTATGTTTTTCAAAGACCACAAGATTAAGAAGACTTTATCAACGCCTTACCACCCTAGTGGGTAAGTTCAAGTGAACTCGACGAATAAAACTATATTCCAAAACCTGAAAAAGAGATTGACCGGTTCAAAGGGAAAGTGGAAGAAAATCTTGCCCCGAGTCTTGTGGGCAAACCATAAGACTTCGAAGTCGAGTACCGGAGCAACCTTATTCTCTCTAGTCTATGGAGCGAAAGCCTTAATACTAGTCGAGGTAGGGGAATCGATCCTCAGGTTCCAATATGCTACCGAAGTATAAAATGGCGAGGCCTTGACTACGGGCTTGAAATTATTGGACGAAAGGCGGGAAGCCGCCCTGGTCCGGTTGGCCGTCCAGAAGCAGCGAGTTGGGAGGTACTATAACCGAAGAGCCAACTTTCGACATTTTCAAGTAGGAGAATTTGTATTGAGGAAAGTAACACCACACACCGGGAACCCAAACGACGCGAAACTAAGCCCGAATTGGAAAGGCCGTATAGAGTTACTGGAATAACCGGCAAAGGCTTGTATAAACTCAAGTTGAGAAACGGTGTACAACTACCGAACAACTGAAACGTAGCACACTTAAAGAGGTACTACTGCTAAGGTACGAACTCAATTCCCTTTTTAATTTTGTGATATTATGGACTAACTTATACAGGTACTCGGCCAAGGGAAAATATGACTATTAGGTCTAAAGGCACGCATTGTACTCTTTTTGCATTGAGCCGATTTTGTCCCGAAGTGGGTTTTTCAACAAGGTTTTTAAACGAGGAAAAAATAAAACGTGCTACCTTAGCTTTGAAGATTGGCCTTAAACCTGAATTGTTGATCGTTTGCACCAAACCAACAGTATCTGAGCCCTCACAAGTTCGGCCTCAAATACTGGGGGCTTTTACCCCTAGGTTATGATTTTTAGAAAGGTCAAATTTTTTATGCCAAAAGCCAAGGCTTGGTGGTTAGGATTCATTGTAAGGGTCAAACGAACCATGCCATATAGCCCACTCTAGCTACGGAAAAAGGCTTATGTGCCTCCGATTATGTACTCTACATATAAAACAATGAAAGAAATCTTTTATTTCTTCATACTTTATTACTACGCATTTTGCTTCGTCGATGCTTCACAACGAATCCTAGATCCAATAGTCCACGGGCTACCCCGACTCGGGGACTATCATCCGACGAAAAAAATCAGACGGTCCAGGTTATAGAATCCTGGAGGCACCGACCTTATTAGGAAGTGCCCGAGTATGAAAGGCTACGGCCACCCTAAAATGGTTCAGAGACTTTCGAAGTCTGTACTCAAAAAGTAAGGCCCTTACATATGATCAAAGCTTATTAAAGGATTACCCTCGACAAAAATATTGTCGTATGTGACTAAAACACTTATGCATCTTATAGGCCTTCGATTTTATCGAAATTTTAAAGCCAAGAGTAATTTAGAGCTGCCATCGAAATCGAGCCCCATTCGAACCATTGAACAACGAATGCTTTGCAAATTAAAAAAATGACAAACAAATGATAAAAAGTAAAAACACGATGTTGCCAAAGGGAAAAATTTATATTCATATCTCAAAAGATATTTACAAAGGCACGATAAAATGACCTCAAAATAAATAAGAAACAAAATATACAAAAGGGAAACAAAAAAGAACTAAGGCATCTACGCCTGATCTTCACTGGAGCTCGACTCAGCACCAGAATCTTTTCAGAACCTTCGGAACCTTCAGAGCCTTCGGGGCTTCGGGCTAGTAAATATCCTTTGCCTAGGCCTCGATCCTCTTGGCTTCTTCAATCTCGGCCGATAGGCCAAATCCTTGGGCATGAATCTCCTCGAGAGTCTCTCTCCAGGACAACCGCTTTACATACTCAGTCTTCATCCTTAAATGGGACTTGGCTATCTCCACATCAGCCTTATACTGGGCCAGTATTTTCCTCGACTTCGGATGAATCAATCGAGGTGCCTCCAATTTGGACTTCAACACAGTATATTCCTGGCCAAGGGCATCCCATCCCAAGGCGGCTGAATTCAGTTGTGACCAGAGTTTGTCATTTAACCGTGACCACTTGTCAGCCTTGTCCTTTTCCACCAAGAGCTGGTCCTTGACCGATGCCAGCTCCACTTTTTTAGCCTCCTTTTCTGAAGCCAACACGCCTATCCTGCCCTTTAGCGCCTCGGTCGTGGTCTTGACCTCATCCATCTCGACCCGAAGCTAGTCAATCAAGTATATCTTCTCTTGGACCTGCGAAGTTGCATCGTTAGTCATCACGAGTAGCCTCTCATTTTTAGCCTCAAAGATCTTTACCTTCTCGACCAGATCAGCATGCTCACATTTCATAGACGAGGCCTCCTTCTATGCCTTTTCCAGCTCGGCTCGGAGAATTAGGAGGTCCTTGATAGCCTCGTCTTGTTGTTCACTAAGAGCACTGTACATGATCTTTTTCCGGACCTGCTGTTTGAGCTTGAACTCGAGCTGGCTGATTTCCGTTCAGTACCGAAGGAAGCTTTCACGATGGAGCACCGAATCCTGAAAAACAAAACGATAAGGTCATTAGAACATGCTGAAACTAAGTAAGGTTTGCAAAGGGTACAAATAGTAGACATCGTACCCGGTTCAGTGCTTGTTATGCCTCGTTGAAGAGAATTGATGTGCCTACTTCGTTGATCTTTGCCTGGTCCTCCTTGGTCACCAGGAAGCGAAGATAGTTGGCTATACCCACTAGAGCGGACACCACCCGGGCGTCCGCCGGGATAGTAAGCATGATCGCTCTTTTATGGTCGGGATCCACACTCAGGACCGAAAATTGCCTCACTAGGTTCGGGCTCTAGCTCGGCTAGCCTGCTCCTAATGGCACATCTTGTTTTGAGACCTCCAGGTGACCAATCCCGGAACAGTCCTTCAACGCGCTCATGTCCATGTCGTCGAAGAACATGTTGCGGGCATCATTTGTGCCCCTTGCCGTCTCAATTGATTTGTCTTTATCGGCTTGAGCTTCTTCAAACATAGACTCTATGTTGGACGGCGTCTATACGATGTCAATGACACCAACTACTTTCTTTGGGGCATGAGCGGCTTCTCGGGAGGCCATGGCCTCTGATTCTCCTTCTGGCTCCCGAGCTAGAGGGGAATTGGCCTCTCGTCCACCTTCTCCGGTTGCTGCGTGCTCTCTTTCGTCGATGGTCGACCCGTGAGTGATGAACTCCAGGTCAACGTCATCAGCGTAATCCCTGAGCCGAAAGAGGGAATCGGAACCCAATACCCTGGTTCTGGTACTCTTTTTATTTCTTTTCCGGGCCCGTACAACTACCATTTTCTTCTTTACCTCGGCATCCGGGGAGCCAGAGGATTTCCTTTTTTTCTTCTTTTTCTCCTCCTTTGCGGCATCTCCGAGCTGTCCTGAAGTGGAGGGTTCAACAAGCGAGGATGGGGACTCATCCTCATCCAATAGTCGAAGCTCGATGGTCTTGGGCAAACCTGTGAAAGGGAAACGACTTAGCAGAAATAAAAATTAGTATGTAAATGTGATTATTCGGGAGGAAGAATCACCATGGGAACGGTCCTCCCACTTGCCCTTCTAGATATTGCGCCATTCGCGCTCGAAGTAAGACATTTGTTTGCAGATCCCCTCGATCCACTCCTTGAAGTGGGGGACTGCATTAGTAACTTGGGAGACCGCTCCACAACAGTAGACATAGGCGATTAGAAAAACAAAAAAAAGAAGTACCAAGTACTCAAGAAGGAGAAGACTTACAGGATGAGTTCCACTTTTCAGGGAATGATAGAAATTCGGGGGGAATGAGGTATTCGATTTTCACCCGAATGAACCTCCTCTGCCGACCTCGATTTTGATCTTCATTGATGCTCGAGAATGGAGCTTTACTTGCTCGACAAACGAGCTTGATCAACCCCCCTCGGAAGATTCGGGGACTGCAGAGACGAAATAGGTGGTCAAAGGTGAACCGAGGTGCTTCGGTTTTTTTTACGAAGTGGCGGAGGAGGATTACAATCCTCTAAAAGGACGGGTGAATTAGGATTATCGGGTCTACCAGGGAGAGCGTGAAAGGGTAAGTGTAAACACTTAGATACCCCTCCACCTGAGTGGTGATGTCTTTGTTGGACCCGGGAATGACCACCTCATTTCCCTCCTAGTTACAGTCCACCCGAACTGTGGGGAGTGTGTCCTTAGTAACAGAGAATATGTACCTCTATACTCCCTCGCCTTTGAAGTCATTTACAAATGGAATAACCTCCGGGAATGAAGCTCTTCAAAGGAGGCTCCTGGACCACCTCAGGAACGGCTACCTCGGCATTGTTGGCCGGGTTAGAAGATGAAGGGCGGTCTGTTGAGGCACGAATTTAGAAGTTTTTACATCGAATTCTGGAAAATATGAAGGTTTGAAGATGAGGATGAAGATTTGAAGATGGGGATGAAGGTATGAAAGTCTGATTTGAAGATTTAAAGAAGGATTATGAAGATATAAAGATCTAGAAAGCAATGTATGAAGATTTGAAGGGGTTAGAGTTAAGTGGAGAATTCGAGGGTAATTCAAAGAGCTCTGGAATAGGAAAGTAAAAAGGTGAAAAAGGGATCGGATCTTTTATAGAGGAAGGATAATCAATGCGTGAAGTTTCACATTCGAGGACAGTAATCAGCGGCTGACATGTGTCTGCAGCCAGAACGACGCGACTGATGGGACGTTTCGCTGACCCGCCAACTCGGTTGTAATGTACGAAAAAATCGGGGTAATTTATGTACAGAAAAAATCGGGGTAAGGTTTTCTCTTATTCCCCGATGAGAGAACGAAGGGTAAACATGACTCGACGTGATTATAATCGAGGTCAGGAACCCCTCGTATCGAGACCCATAAAGAATGAACGATGTATCTAAGATCGGGTATCGTAAAACGACGTACCCTGGACCAAGTATAGCTTTTGGAACTCGAGAGACGCAGTGAACGATTACGCGTGACGGATTGGGGGCCGTAATATTCGCCCTAAATATTACGACGCGAATCTCGTTTAGTATCAATTATAGATCAACAATTATCTGGAAAAGAAGATTTTTACCTTTTTTAGACTTGTACTAGGAATGAAATTCTCCTAATTTATAGAGAGAAAGTGGTGCTTATGCTTTCATGAGCCAAGTGTCTATTGGAAACAACCTCTCTATCCTTACAAGGTAGGGGTAAGGTCTGCGTACGTACTACCCTCCCTAGACCCCACAGTGTGGGATAATACAGGGTATGTTGCTGTTGTTGTGGTTATTGTTGTAACCGGATATTACGGCAAGAATCCCGTTCAGTATTAATAATAGATCAACAATTACCAGAAAATAAATTTTTTAACCTTTCTTAGACTTGTATTATGACTGAAATTTCTATAAAGGGGAAGTTTTTCTTTAGTGTGACACATTGTAACACGCAAGTCAAAGCAATAAAAGTTTACTTTTGTCTTCTAGCTATTTTTCCAGGTATTACTCATTTGTTCTTCTCTTTACTCACGACTGAGATTGTACCGATGATCCAATCGACGATGAGTTTCACTGTTCAATCTAAGATCAGGCTTGGTCATTACATTATGATTGGTTTGATCGTTTCTTTTGTCTTTAACTCATTTACCTTTTATTCTTAATTATTCGTATTGAATTAAATAACATATTCTTTAAACTACGTAAAAAATTAATTTTTACTCATTTTCGGGAAAAACAATAGCCATAAATATATCCTAATATATTATAGCAGAATTTTTGGTTTATGTTCTAAGGTTATCTTACTATTATATCTAATAATACAATTTCTTACTGGATGCCAATATATAGTAGTTAAACTTTGTTTCAGTTTGAAGTCTTCATTTTTTTTTCCTATACGAGGATTTTGTCTTTATTCGAAAAAAGTGACGTTAAGACTGTTACATTGTATAAAAAAGAAGAAGAAGAGGACAAGGAGAAGATGATGCATGCTGATCCTTTTCTTAGTCAGATCTTACAAGATGACATCGACAGCAATTGCAAAGACATCTATTATCTTTGACTCTAATTATTTATAGAAATATTTAGTTTTATTAAATTTAAATTATTAAGTTCATAATTATTAAAAAGGCAGCATGGTGCATAAAGTATCATTCGTTCACACAAATTTAATGAAAGGCCATACTCCAAAGGATACGATGCAGTGTCGGCCCAAGGGTAAGGCTGCTAAAGCAGCTGCTTTGGGCCTCATAATTTTTGGGGCCCAAATTTGTCTAATAGGTTATATATTAATTTATTTTTAGAAAAATATTAGTGTTTTAAATGGGAAAGTACAAATTTTCATAGTAAAAAAATAGGATTAAATTGTTGATTATAAATTGAGAAAAAACATCTTTTTGGGAATCAATCTCTAGACCATAAATTGAGAAAAGGATTCGATTTTTAATTCATAATGTGTATATCTCAAAAGAAATTAAATGGATTAGATAAAATTATTAATAACCTTGCATATGAAAAACTAGAAATACAGAATTTGAATGAAATTACATATGAATTTTTTCTTTTATATATAAAAAAGAAGACCTCTCTTTGAAGTTTTGCTTTAGGCCTCCATATTTATTGAGCCGCCCATGGTATGATGATGTAAATATATTACCTTAATGCAAGTATTAATTGATGTTTTTACGGTTCAAACTCGTAACCTATAGGTCACATGAAGACAACTTTATGTATTTAATTACGTAGAAAATAATGAGCGCAGTCAATTTCAATTGATCAGCCATATTTTTAGATCACTCTTGAATCATATTTTTTATTAGAAGTATTTTTTATCATTACATTCATAAAATGCTTTCTTTTACGCGTT
Source organism: Nicotiana paniculata (assembly GCA_005239505.1). Classification (NCBI taxonomy): domain Eukaryota; kingdom Viridiplantae; phylum Streptophyta; class Magnoliopsida; order Solanales; family Solanaceae; genus Nicotiana; species Nicotiana paniculata. Next base: position 5,142 of record MDKI01010902.1, on the reverse strand, counting down.
CATTTTTCGTGAAATATCATTTTCTTATATGAGTACATGTAGGATTTAAAGTTTTATGAAAATATTTCAGTAATTTATTTTAAATAAAAGAAAATGTAATTTATAGATTAGAATTAGAGTTGCTATGAAAGGGATGAAGAAATGGAAAACAACACAGGTGCTCAAGAGGGCCTTGCAATAATGGGCCTTAATGTTTGCTTGTACAACCTTTTGCAAAACTTAAACAAATGTCCAAATAAGTTTCAACTTACCAACCTTTAGTCATTAGTTATAGACTTATCAGAGCTAGCCAATTACATATAAAAATTGAAAAACCAAATAAATAAAGTTATTTCTCTCAAAGAATCACATACAAAAATCTCCTTCCATATTTTTAAGCGTTATTAGCAACATTAGATGCAAGACCGAAAGGAAATTTCATGGATGAGGTAGCAAATAAGGTGATGAAATACAAAATAATATATACAATATTTCAAAAATCTAAGCAAAAAAAGAGTTTTTTCAATGGGTAAAATTGAAATTCATTGAAAACATATAGATAAGTCAATATACAAAATTTAAGGAATATTGGAGGTGATTTAGACTGGTTTTGTATCAAAATTCATAATTAAATCGAGTTCAAGAAATTCTTCTGCGACATATTTATCAAACATGTATCGCGCATGTATCTCACAAACAAGTATACGTGTGATACATAATTGATACAGATATGATACATATGTGATACACAAATGATACACAATATGATACACATATCATTTTTTTTATGTTCAGTTTTCACTTCGAATATTCAATTCAAACCACCTCAAAACTTCACCAAATCATCCCAAAGTTGAGATTCAAGCTCATTAAGATGTACCCAATCTATTCTAATAACACCCACTCAAAAGAAAGCAAAAATTTGACATTTTTTGCTACAAATAGCTAATTGGCTAATATTAGTCATGTTTGGCTAATATTAGTCATGTTTGGCTAATATTAGTAATATTTTGAGAATTAGCCAATTTTTATAATAAGCTACTTATAAATAGATATAGCTGGTAGTTTCCCCAACCTTTTCTCAGGGCAAACAGGTATTCGACCCATAACTCTTAAACTTGGTTGTAATAGCGCGAGCTTCTAACTTTAGCCTTGTAATTGAAAAAAGAAATTTTACCTCATATAGCAAAGGTATACACCCTATTTATTATAAATTAAAATTATTTTAAAATAGTTATCTTTTATATTTTATAGCAAAATAAGTATTTATGGTATATACTACTATTGAGACATGAAATAAGGCATGAAATACGCTATTTATGTTTTTCCTCTCTAAGACAACTGGATATACCTATTTTTAAGGTGATTGTCGTTACTGTATTCATGAGTACATGAGGCGAATACATGAGCATACAACCGGACTGCCCTGATTTAGGCACGCGTACAGCTGGAATGCCCTGATTTTAGGCGCTTTTTACTGCTGTATTCATGAATACAGCAATGCGAATACATGTGAATACATGCGCGTACAACTGGACTGCCATGATTTTAGGCGTTTTTTGCTGTTGTAGTCATGAATACATGGCACGAATACACGCCTGTAAAGCTTGACTACCCTGGTTTTTAGGCGCTTTTTGTTGCTATATTCATGAATACATTAGCGCGAAAACAACGAATACACTACTGTAAAAACTGAATAGTAACTATAGGAAGTAATTATGTATATTGTAGCTATAAAAAGTTAATAGCCACTAAATTATAGTGGTTTTTGAAAATTCCTCATTGAAAAATAATCACTTTTACAAAAAGTTAAAACTCCACGATAATATCCTGAAGTTTTACCTGTAAAATTCTAAACTCCATATTAGTGCCTGCTTTTTAATTATAGAGGCTGAATTAAAAGTTGTTGTTGTTATTAATGTTATTTTCTTTACTATTATCATTATTATTAGTGGCTGCTTTACTATTGTTGTTATTAATAGTACAAATATTATTATTATTATTATTATTATTATTATTATTATTATTATTATTATTATTTTCTATTATTATCCTATTCTTCAATTTTATTATTAATGTTATTTCTTTTACTTTAGTTATCTTTACTATATTTACCTTTGATACTTTTTTTTCTTCAATATTTTTATCTTATTTTTTTTCTTACTCTTGTATTTTTCAAACGTATTTTAAAAATATTTTTCTTTAGCCGAGAGTCTATTGAAAATATGCTCTCTACCTTACACAAGGTAGAGGTAAAGTTTACATACATCTTCATCTTAATTACTAGTTTTACTCTTATATTTTTCAAACCTGTTTTAAAAATTATTTTCTTGAGCAGGTCTATTTAAAACATTATCTCACACAAGATAAAGGTAAAAACTGCGTACACCCCGCCCTTTTGAAATTCTTCTTATGGGATCACACTAAATATATTATTAAAGAGGTTAAAAAGTGATTATTTGCGAATTTATCTTGGATGATTCGTTTTGCATAGAGTTTCAGGCCACATTATTTCAACTTTTTTAAAATGAAAAAAAATTCTAGGAATTAGAGGAAGGGAAGGGGGATAGTGACAAATTAGCCCACACCTATTGCCCGTAAAAAATCCCATCGATACTATTAGAGTGTAAGCATTAATAGCGTTTCCAACTTAATATAAAATCCTAAAATTGGGAAAAATTATATTCCAAAACTATAGAGTGATTGTCTTTAGTCTTCATCAAAACACTCATCGGTGATTAGTATCCACGTTGGGACACGATTAAATTTGGATTTGTGCTGAAAAATTTCACATTAGAGGATAAGGCATTTCCTAACAAAGGTGACTCCTTACCCAAAATTTGAATTCGAGACCTAGATGAAGGACGACTTAGTTCTCACCACTCTACCACCCTTTCATTTCATTATTTCTTTCGTTCCTTGTAAATGTGAAAACATCGGTAAAGGAGATGTATAAAGTTAAGTTATGTTTTAGTTAAAGAAGAATTAACCCAAATATTCGTTTACTCAATCGGTTAAATTAAAAATAGCTGGTGAAAATATTATATATGCATAATTTGTGTATTATATGTGTATAATCAATATATAATCTATATATATAACTAGAAAAAGTAAAAAATAAATATGATCGACTATTTGTATAAGATCACTTTAGTTTATTACGAGTTTCTATTATGAATCAACCCCAGCCCAATAAGAATATCAACACACAAATAACTATTCGGCTGAGAACAAACAATAAGGTCAGGCTAATTTGGAATCCGGGTTGAGTAGTGAGCCCAAAGACTAATTTGGAATCCGGGCTGAGAACTTTGTTTCCCTCTGTCTCACTTCTTTTACTTCTTCCTCTAACTTTACTTCTTCCCTCTGTGTCCTTCTTCTCTGAAGGTTGTAGTATATGTTATTGTAATGAATAACTCTTTGAGTTCGTGAATTAAGCCTATCATTTTTCTCTGTTTACTTTGTGTCGTCGATTCGGGTTCTTAACATTGATGCTTTCATCGATTTGGACTCCAATGGCAGCGGTGATACTGGATAACTTCAGAAATGGAAACCCAGAGAGTTGGGTTTATCGGGCGGAGCGTTACTTCAAATTCCTTGGCTTCTCCAAAGAAGACTGGTTACCTCTTCCTTACTTCTACCTAGAAGGTGAGGCCCTCGCTTGGTTTGATTGGCTACATCGTAACAAACAGTTCTACGATTGGAACCACTTCAAGGAGAAATTGTTTTTGCGATTTCGAAAATGGACCCTCGTTGATTCCAATAGGAGTGTGGCTGATTCGCCCCTGGCTTATCATAGCTACGTTAGTTATGCTACGTTGTGTTCGTCTGAAGCCCAGGTATCTCCCTTACCTGATTTGAGTCATAATTCCAACTTCTATGGGTTTGAATCTACACTCGAAGTTGGAAACTCAGAAGCGAAGCATGTGTTCGATGAAATGTCTATTGGAGTTTTCACCAAAGCAGTGGATGAAACTTCTTCTGTTAAAGCAGTTTGGCAAAGCACAAATGCACATATATCTATCTCTCCCTTTGTAGCTGATTTGAACGATAAGCAATCATCTAATGTGTTCGACGACATGTTACATAGTGGCTACTCTAAGGTACTCGAAGAGGTGCAATCAGATGCTCCAATCGAACTGCCTGATGCCAAAGCTACAATTCCTGAAAGTAGCAAAGTCCAACTGTTCGATGACAATTCCCATAGAGATATGCCAGAGAGGTACGTTAATACGACTTCTCTTGATCGTGGCTCTAGTGAACGGAAAACTGAATTTGAGGTCTTGGAAGACATGTATCTTGCTGACTTTTTCATGGGGCCAGAAACTATTGGGAATCTATATCTTGATAAACTTTTTATGGAGAAAGGGGAGGGGATTTCAATAGGTAAAACGCCTTCGGATGAAACAATACTGGATGTTGAGCAGGGAAATGCTAGTGCGGCAGTAGAACATGATGAAGGTATTATATTGGTGGTGAGTGTACCGCATATTGCTTTCTCAATGAAATTCGATAGTACTTGTAACTATTACTCAACCATAGTTGTGAACGATTTCAAGGAAATACGTGAGAAATCAGCTTGTCGTATTAATAACACTTTTACTGATCAATGTCTTTCGAATCAATTTCCATTTAATCCTGGTGTAAATCTCGTTGTGGTCATTGTTGGTGGAATTGCGACGGGTTTTTGTGTCGGAGATCCAGGAATAAGTTTCAAGTTCTAGTCTCTAACAGGTTATACAGTGAATGTGGAGCCACTGCTATTGATGGGATCTACTAGCATATTTTTCTTCCTTGCTAATATTAACTCCATGACTACAATGTGGGATCTCGGAAAAGAATGGTGTTCGAATGCCTACATTTTGCACTTTGATTCGATATTGGCTGCAACTACATCTGCAGCCTTTCATTACTGTTATAATGCTGAAAAAGACCCTTCATCCAACTTGACAGAGTTGGAACCAAGAGCCATGGTATTACCTTGGAGACTGAACCTTCTTGTTGTATTGTTTTCCTTGCATGATGAAACTACGGTGCACTACTTGGATAAGGATACTTCAGCGAAATACGTACTCAAGATTATAACAATTGCAGGTGGTAAAGTTTTACTCAAGCCAAGGTATATTGAGAACGTAGAGGAACTACTTTTGCTGGGATGTACTG
>ML326722.1:56947-116287 GCA_005239505.1 Nicotiana paniculata | reverse complement strand
TTTAGTAATTTAAATAACCTCAAGTGACAGTTGAGTATTCTAACAACTTGCTTGATACGTAAACTCCCTGTGGGATCGACTCTTGGCATAATACCCCTGATTATATTTGCAACGCCCGCTTAGTCTTTTATTAGACATAGTTGAGCGTGATCAACAGGCCTTCCCGAACACCAACTTTTATGGTGACATACCAATTGGTATTTTGAAAGCGGTTTTATAGGCCCAGAGTGCATCATTTAGCTTTTTCGCCCAATCAGTTCTTGTGGCGTTCACAGATTTAGTCAGCACACTGTTTATTTCTCTATTCGACACTTCGACCTGTCCACTGGTCTGAGGATGGTATGGGGTTTCCACTTGTGGCACACATTGTACTTTGCTAGAAATTTCTCGAAGGCTCGATTGTAGAAGTGAGTGCCTCCGTCACTGATATGGGCTCCCCGGATCCCGAAACAGGTGAATATAATCTTCTTCAAAAACCCAACCACCACCCTTGCATCATTGGTGGGGAGAGTTGCAGCTTTCACCCATATGGACACATAATCTATAACAACAAGTATGTACTTATTGCCATATGAGCTGATGAAGGGGCCCATGAAGTCTTACCCCTATACATCGAACACTTCAACCTCTTGAATTGGCTTCATGGGCATCTCATGGCGACGGGAGATGTTCTCGGTTCGCTGACATTCATCACAGATCTTCACCCATTAATGTGCATCCTTAAACACGTTTGGCCAGTAGAACCCGATTTCTAGAATTTTTGCATTCGTCCTGACTCCTCCAAGAAGTCTGCCATATGCCGATGCGTGACATGCCTGCAAAACAGAAGATTGTTCTATCTCAGGGATGCAACTCCGGATCATATTGTCAACACAAATTCTAAACATATAAGATTCATCCCAGTAATACATGCAGCAGTCACGGTAAAACTATTTCTTTTGCACAGAGGAAAGATCATAGGGTACTATACCACTTGCCAGGTAATTTGCAATGTCTGCATACCATGGCACTTCCTCAAGGCTTGTAGCGAGTAGCTGCTCGTCTGGAAAGGTTTCTATAATATCCTCTACCTCAACTGAGTTGTCGGCTCCTTTAAGTCGCGATAGATGATCAGCGACTTGGTTTTTCGTGCCCTTATGATCACGAATCTCTAGGTCGAACTCTTGTAGTAGCAGCACCCAATGAATCAGGCGCGGTTTGGACTCCTTCTTTTCAATCAGGTACCTGAGAGCAACATGATCAGTATATACAATTACCTTAGAGCCAATCAGGTGATCTAAACTTGTCGAATGCGAACACCACAGCCAGCATCTCCTTTTCAGTTACAATGTAGTTCAGCTGGGCTCCGCTCAACATTCTACTTTCTAGTAGATTGGGTGCATTATCTTTTCTTTCCGCTGTCCTAGCACTGCTCCCACTGCATAGTCACTAGCGTCACATATGAGTTTGGACGGTTGCTCCCAGTCATGGGCAACAATGATGGGTGTTGTGACTAGCCTCTTCTTCAACTCCTCGAATGCTACTCTGCAATCATAAGAAAATACGGAAGGGTGATATTTTTTTAACAACTTACACAGAGGGTTGGCAACTTTTGAGAAGTCTTTGATGAATCTCTGGTAGAAATCTCCATGCCCGAGGAAGCTCCTGATTGCTTTGACTGATGTGGGAGGTGGAAGCTTTTCTATCACATCAACTTTTGCCCGATCCACCTCAATTCCCTTGCTTGATACCATGTTCCCCAAGAATATACTCTCTTGTACCATGAAATGGAACTTTTCCTAATTGAGTACAAGGTTAGTCTCGATACACCTTTTCAACACTCGTGTCATATTTGTAAGTCACTCATTGAATGAGTTCCCAAGGCACTCATTGAATGAGTTTACCACCACTGAGAAATCATCCATGAAAAAATCCATTATATCTTCAACCATGTAAGTGAATATGGCCATCATGCACCTTTGGAATTGTGAAACTCCCTGGATCGGACAACTTTTCAGCAACTGGTCTAGTCACAATAGCACTGCAGCTCTGAGTTAGAGTCGTTGTGGCCAAGTCTTGGAAGTCAAATTTTTGGAACATCAAGTCCTTCATCATTTTTTCATAACCAGACATCTCTTTCAAAGCATCAATCAATGGAATATTTACCTGCATTTGTTTCAACATCTCCAAGAACTTCTTGTATTGCTCATCTTTCTGGTACTTGGCTAGCCTCTGTGGGAATGGTGTTGGAGATCTCTTCTTCCCAGTGATTTGGGTTTTCTCTTTGTCAGACACTACCTCTACTACTGGTTCATGGGCTGTCTCAGCTTCTTTCTCAGCCTCAATCTGTGTGTTGGTTTCTTCCTGGGTAGGTTGCATTGTCACCTCTGTCAGTCTTGTTGAATCATCTAGCTCAATGGGCACTGGTACAAGTGTCTCAGCCTGTCTTCTTTCTCGATCCCTCTCTTGCTCCAAGTATAGGTCTCTGCCGTTATGTAGACTTACTGCCATCAGCTGCTTTGGGCCCTGATCTTTTGGATTTACCTGAGTGTCTGCAGGTAATGTCTCATGAGGACGAATATTCAATAACATCAAAATCTGACCCAATTGCACTTCAATGTACTTTATGGCTGGCTCATGTGCATCTATTCTTTCGTTCATTTTTCCATTTGACCCAATAACCTGCTGCATCATTGCCTCGAGTCTAGCAAACCCATATTCCTGTCTCCCACCATGTTGTTGTTGAGGAGGCTGATAACCCTACTGCTGATTTTGGTTGTTGTACCTCTATGGCCTTTGGTAGGGCGCCACATTGCCGTGAGGTCGCATGGATCCCATATTTCTGTTGTTGTGTTGCGGCTGCACTGGCCTGTATGGTTGATTCTGCTGGCCCCAATTCTGACCACCCTGTCTCTGGCCCCCATAATTAGACACATAATTCATGTTCTCAGGGTAGTGATGGTGATAGCTTTCAGCATTTTGCTGGCTACCAATTGGCTGACTAATGCAAGATGTGCATATGCCCCCGTTATTTATATCTACAATGTGCACATGTTTCTTCTGCCCTGACTCTTCCACCTTTTTGGTGAGTATGCTCATTTGTGTCATTAAGGTGGCCATATTTTCAGCAAGAGTGTTGGCTGGATCTAAGGCCACTCAGTGAACTACTGGAGTGATGGGCGCATTCCTGGTTGTCCACCCCGAATTCTGTGTCATCTTGTCAAGTAGGATCTGGCTTTCTCTCCATGATTTCCTAAAGAATACTCCACCAGCTGAAGCATCAACATTAGCCTTCACGCTATCTTCCAGACCCATGTAAAACCGCTGCCCCAACATCTGCTCTGGAATACCGTAGTGCAGACATATAACCAACATCCCTTTCACATGTTTCTTGCAATGTTTCTGTTGGCTTTTGTCTGAAGCTCAAAATTTCATCAATTTTCATAGGATTCTTCTTGGTTGGATGAAACTTTTTCACAAATTATTTGACTAACTCCTCCCATATAGTGACAGAATTGATAGGGAATGAATTTAGCCAAGTCTGGGCTACTCCTGTCACTGAGAATGGACACAACAACAATTTTATTGCTTCCTGAGTCACGTTGGGCTGCCTTTGAGTTTTGCAGATTGACAGTAAATTCTTTAAGTGTTGTTGAGGATCTTCAATGTATGACCTCGAAAATAGTCCTTTATTTTGCAACAAGTGCAGCATGTTGTTTGTAATTTGAAAAGATTATGCATGTATCTGCGGGACTACTATCGTAGTGGCCAAATTCTCTGTTGTGGGTAGTGCCTAGTCATATAGAGCAGCCTCTGGCACAAGAGGCACCACTACCTGCACAACTGGGTCTACCACGTTATCCCCATTATTGTTTCTGTTGTTCACCATCTGCCATCTGTGGTTCAGGTTGTTCAGTTGATTGTTGTTGTTTGCTTTTCCGGTTGGCCCGATTCAAGGCCTTGAAAAAACTTTCTCGGGATCTGATAATGCTTCAAACACTTCACCAGTTCTTGATAAGTTTCTAGGCATTCACCTGTACAGCCAAGTTAGCAAATGTTAAAATTTCAATGTATGGATTGAATAGGAGGAAAATTTACTACACTAAGAATTTTTGTATTTCTTTCAACTGTAATTGATAACACCGTTAATTCCCCGGCAACGGCGCCAAAATTTGATCATTCCCAACTATGCCTTATAAAAAGGACAAAGCGGTCGCTGCAAATATAATCCGGGTATTTAGCCTAGAGTCGAATCCCACAAGGAATTAACATATCTATTACTTTTACTAGACTCAATGAATTCTTTGTAATCAACTTCCCAGATGTTTTTAATAACAATTGATGATATTTCTACTAACTATGATTGAATAAAATTAATTGAACTAAGAGCTAACTATGATTGAGTTGTAAACAAATAAGAGAAGGATCTAAGGTTGTGATTTCCCCTATTGATGGAATCCCTTCCTGTTATGTGTCATATAGATTTGCCTAATCTTCTCTATCGATCATGAGCACTCTTACTACCGTAAATCTCCACGAGTAATTACAATAATTTACTAGACGCACTCTCCCGAGTTACGCTAGCTGGCTTTTATTACAGCTCACTTAGATCGCACCCAAGGTTTCTTTATCCCTAATTCCACCTTTAAACCCTCGGTTAGTGATTCCTCATATACTTTGGGAGTGGTGTTGTTAAACAACTACCTAAATATGCACTATCTCTCGAGTAATACATACTAAATAGGCACAGTTAATTGAGGATCCTATCAATTAACTACAACAGAAACGTAGTTGAACAAATAGAGATTAAACTGGGCAAACTATATTAACAAAACAAGAAGTTCATACTTCAACAGGTTCCATCAAAACCTTAGACTAAATAATTTAGCTAATCATAATTGTTTTCATAATAACAACAACAAAATTCATCATGAATGATAAAAACAAAAGGAAGAAAGGTAGAACTCGTTGCCGAATTTTCCTCCTTGCCTCTTGCCTTGAACATAACTATAAAAACCTTGATATCCTCTTTTTGGGAGAGATGGACCTCTTATAGGTTAATTGGAATTTCCCCCAAACTTCCAAGTTTACCCCTAAAATTACCGCGTTTCGGAGTGACTAGCGCGGCCACGCTCGAACTGCGCATGACCGCGCTAATTGCGTTCTACATTGTCATTGCTTCCTGGACTAGCGTGGCCGCGCTAAGACCGCGCTTGGGCCGCGCTCATCGACTTCAACACTGCCCAGGTTATTCTTCTCTAGCGTGGCCGCGCTAAGGCCGGGCTTCGCCCACGGTAAAGTGGATCAGATATTTATCTCTTCTTTTCTTTCTTCTTTCACACGCACTCAACTCTGATGGGCTTTCCTTGCTTTAATTTAGATCCAAACACTATCCTATATCCTCATAATCACGACTTGCTCCTCCAAAACATAAACTTCACAATTAGAGCCATTTTTCGTCATTTAACCTTCCTAGAACAGTGAAGCATAGTAAAGTTAGGGCATAAATGATTGTTAAACTACATGAATCTAGCCTATTATCAACACCCCACACTTAAATCATTACTTGTCCCCGAGAAATCCACCATACTCTACAGAGGTTACTTCACTAAGCGCCCCCCTAAAATGTCACACCAAGAACATATCACAAAAGTTGCGCCTAGTATTGTAACATCTTTGCCTCAAGAGTTGACTCTCATGTGTCGTGAAATATTCATACTTACTCAACTTACTCCATACAGAGATCAAGACTTACCTTTCCTTCATGAATCAAGTTCCCTCACATCACACAAGAGAGTAGTTCCACAAGGAATAACATTAAGAACTATTAGGAACTCAGATAGACAAAATTCACTCACTCTCAGAAAGAACATTCATATGCCATAAAGATGCACAATAGGCTTGCCCGTAGTGTACTACTCTACTAATCGAGCTGACTTCATTTGTTTGTAATGTAGGCTAAGGGACGGGCAGGATATATTTGGATATAGTGACTAACCTCCCTAAGCACTTTAATACAATTACTTTCACTTTCAACACCGTACTATGTCAGACCAGACATTCTACCACACTTCTATTTATAATACCCCAAACTGCTTTAGGTATAGTTGTATCAAGTCACCACTTATCAAGGACTTCATTTATTTATTATTTTCTCTCTTTTTTTCTTTTTCAAAACACTGCACCTTTCTCCCTATTTCGGTTGATCCACTCAAAAGCCAAACCAGCCACCCCACACTTTAACTTTTACATATTTCATAACAACTCAAGTGCTAAGAGGAGGTAAAGAGGTTCAAATAGATGTGTCATTCAAACAATTGGGTGAGGATTATAGGCTCAACGGGGTTGATTACGATATATCACATTTAGGTAGGTGTACTTTATATATATGTCTTAACAAAGAAATGCCTATATCACTTTTGATACTGAATAAAGCTATTATTTCGCTTTGCAAACACACAGGGCAAGTTCTAGGCATTAAATGCAAAGCATAGAATACAATACAACTCACACACACATGGTACATAACTCACTCCAGATTGGCTTATCAAAACACTCTCGTTTGAGTACTCAAGTCAGTTACAAACATACAGTTTAAGGCACTCTAACAAGAATCAACAATTGAGGCTAAGCTTCACACTCTAGTGTCTACTATTTTCATGTGTAACAACGCTAAGGGATTTTGTTCCTATCTCAGCTCATAGCTCATAAGTACCAACTAAAAACTAAAAACACAATAAACAAAAACTAACTACACCCGGTTCAAGCACAACCATTGGGAAAGAACCGCGACCCAAAGAAAAACCAAGCGGGAGTTACTACACTACCTAGAGCATAAAATCTCTTTGGTATTTTCTTTAGACTTACTTCCCTCAAGAAAACTGCCTAGGAGATCCGTTGTCAGGAAAAGTTCAACATATTTCTGTTTTTTCTTTAATGGTCGACTTAGACCCTCAAGAACCCCATCGAATGAGATCCGTCGTCGGGACAAGTCGACTCATATAATTAAACTGCTACTTAAAACCAAAAAAACAAAAGAAAACAAAGCCCAAAAGAAAACATATAACAATTACGTTCCTACATATATACACATACAACGAAGTAACCCCCATCCCACACTTAAAAGGAATACATTTCCTAATGGCATTCAAAATAAATCAATGTGAGGTAAAGGAACTTCCCTAATGGATCAATCTTGATTGGAGACCGTCCCCGGGTTCAGATGACATGCACGACCCAGAGCTCGCAGCCAGCCCATGAATTTCTTCTCTAATTTAACTTGTTGGGTAGCCACCGCATCAACACGCATTCCTAAGTCAGCGACCGAGGTACGCAAATCTGCCAGCTCCTGCTCCAGATTTTCCAACCTCTGATTCCGACTGACCCTAGACGGTCCTGCTACGTCGGCAACATACTCATGAGCGGGCAACTCATCTCCCATTTCTACCTGCTCGTCCTCCTCCTCCTCAGGGGCATCCTCCCTATTAGCACCACCAGCCGCCATATCTTGTCTGCTCAAAATGCAGCCCCTTTCGGCACTTTGCCATCTACCCTCAAATTTTCTGGCACCTGAGCTGCACGGCATAATCTAGTAACAAGGGAGGGGAAGAAGAATCCATACCTCTTGATGGGATATCGAGTGAACATCTCCTCGTGAATTAGCTTGGCCACGTCAAAGTCAGGGCCATTCATGAAACACCAGATCAAACAAGCACGAGGAGCATTCACTTATGTTGTGTTGTGGGACGGGATCAGGCAGTTATTGATGAGATATAACCAATACTTCCCTTCAAACGTTAGTGCCGACGACTTGAATTTCTCCCCGTATTGCATCCACACAATCTCTTTGCCAGGTGCACAGATAGTTGGGAAGAACGTCTCCCACTGAGTGTAATATCTACCATACGCCTCATAAAAGTCTTCCATCTCCGCCACAGGACCTGGTAGCATGTAGGCTCTCCTAATAGCTTCCACAGAGGCGTCAATATGCCTCTTTCGCACGGTGACCACATCATTCCTATGCTCCAAAACGTTTGCATAAAATTCTCTCACCACCAGCGCATTGGCTTCATCCGGCTCTTCAAACAATACATCAAACCTACGTCGGAGCAGCTCATTGTAAATGTTTGGACAGTCATGCTGAAGGGACGCTATGTACATGCCCCGTTCTGGTATTGACTTCTTTGATTCCTTATCAGCAAACTATGTCTGAGTTGAAACGGAGACGAACTTGTTGCTATCATAAGAACGAGCATGAAGGACCGGTGGCTTGGCACTTTCTGAGGGGTGCCATATTACCTACAATAAGGAACATCATTAGCGCAGTACACACGAGATGACCCAACTATGGTTACTCATACTTCACCCTTGCAATTGGTCACAATTATCATTGACACTCACTATGGCATTTTAACAAACACGTTGTGGGCATCATTCACCGAAGCCCTCAATGAACCATGTTATAACCCAATTTCCACTATGATTGCACCAAATTCACCCAACTACTTTAAGAGTTACAACTACACAGACGCCATCACCCACAAGCAAATAAGTATACACTACAAATTACTTTTCACAAAAATAAGAAATATTACTACCTAAACAAGAATTCAAAAGAAAAACTAACAAAAATAGGGGGGAAAAAATCTTACCTGGTGGGAGAAGATTGTGAGAATTGAAGAAGAGTGGCGGGGGATTAGCTTGAACCTTGGGAAGATTGGGGTTGTGATTATTTCTTTGGGGAGGGTGAATGAGATTTTGAGGGGGTAGTGAGCGATAGGAAGAGTTTTAGGGGAGGGGAGTCGTGGGCAGAAGGGAGGGGGAGGTGTTTTAGTGGGAATAGGAGAAGAGGGGTTAGGGTTGGGGGAATAAGAAATAATCAAAAAAATGAAAATCAAAATAAATAAAAAATAAAAAATTAAACGAACTAAAACAAACATGTCCAGCGACCTAACAAGCGCGGTTCGAGCGCGGCCTCGCTTGTGAGGCAGACTGCTGGGTGATATGCGCGGTCATAGCGCGGTTGTAGCGCGGCCACACTTGCGAGTTGTAGCACGAGGCAGATTTAACCTCGATATGCACGGTTAGAGCGCGGTCCTAGCGTGCTCGCGCTTGTTGCGACGATACGAGGCAGTGATTTGCAGATTAGTGCGGCCCTGAACGCGGTTGAAGCGCGGCCGCACTTGTAGCATCGAGACGAGGCAAAATGAAACCCAATTATCGCGGCCCTTAGTGCATTTGTAGCGTGACCACGCTACCTGGAGGCAAAACACTTAACGTTTTTCGCAGCCTGAGCGCTGGCATAGCGCGACCGCGTACCTAACATCAAATTTTTGCCCTCTTTTTTACCTTTTTCCTCATGTTGGCCTGACTAATCATTCGCCTGAGCTCACCTGCATGTGTTAGTACTTACAAACAGTCAAATACACTTCTAACTACTCTACATTCACTACGCGTTGGGTTGCCTCCCAACCAACGCCTTAGTTAATGTCGTGGCACGATAATTACAACAAGTCAATGAGTTGCCTCCCATGTAACGCCTGATTTAACATCGGGCCAAGACACATATGAGCGCATTTAAGGCTCGCTCGACCTCTGAGGTTCAGTCAGATGTATCACTTACACTTCCTTGGTTTCATCCATGCCCACATACGGTTTCAATATGTGTCTGTTGACTCTAAATGTGTGGGAATCTTTTTCTCAAGCGATCTCTATGGCACCTGAAGGGAGCACTTCAACCACACGAAATGGCCTAGACCATCGTGACTTGAGTTCACCCAAAAATATCCTTAATCTTGAATTATAAAGAAACACCATATCTCCGGGTTTGAAGTTTCGCTCAACAATGTTCTTATCGTGCAACCTCTTCATTCTCTCCTTATACAACCTCGTGCTCTCAAAAGCAAGATATCAGAACTCATCTAGCTCATGCAATTCTGTGAATCTATTTGTGCATGCAGCCTCAATGTCCAGATTTAGTTATTTCAATGCCCACCAAGCTCTATGTTCTAGTTCCACCGGCAAGTGACAAGCCTTACCTAACACCAAATTATATGGTGACTTACCAATTGATGCTTTGAAAGCGGTTATGTAGGCCCAGAGTGCATCATCTAGATTTTTTTTGCCCAATCAGTTCTTGTGGAGTTCACGGTTTTAGTCAGCACACTGTTTATTTCTCTATTCGACACTTCAAACTGTCCACTGGTCTGAGGATGGTATGGGATTTCCACCTTGTGGCGCACATCGTACTTTGCTAGCAATTTCTCGAAGACTCAATTGCAGAAGTGAGTGCCTCCGTCGCTGATAATGGCTCTCGGGATCCTGAAACGGGTGAATATATTCTTCTTCAAAAACCTAACCACCACCCTTGCATCATTGGTGGGGAGATATGCAGCTTCCACCTATTTGGACACATAATCTACAGCAACAAGTATGTACTTATTGACATAGGAGCTGACGAAGGGGCCCATGAAGTTTATCCCTCATACATCAAACACTTAAACCTCTTGAATTGGGTTCATGGGCATCTCATGGCGACGGGAGATGTTCCCGATCCGCTGACATTCATCGTATCCCTTCACCCATTGATGTGCATCCTTAAACACGGTTGGCCAGTAGAACCCGACTTCTAGAACTTTTGCTACCGTCCTGACTCCTCCAAAATGTCTGCCATATGTCGATGTGTGACATGCCGGCAAAACAGAAGATTGCTCTATCTTGGGGACCCACCTACGGATCATATTGTCAACACAAATTTTAAACAGATAAGGTTCATCCCAGTAATACATGCAGCAGTCACGGTAAAACTTTTTCTTTTACACAGAGGAAATGTCATAGGGGACTATACCACTTGCTAGGTAATTTACAATGTCTGCATACCATGGAACTTCCTCAAGGCTTGTAGCGAGTAGCTGCTCGTCTGGAAAGGTTTCCAGAATATCCTCTACCTCAACTGGATTTTTAGCTCCTTCAAGTCGTGATAGATGATTAGCGACTTGGTTTTTCGTGCCCTTACAGTCACGAATCTCCATGTCGAACTCTTGCAGTAGCAGCACCCAACGAATAAGGCGTGGTTTGGACTCCTTCTTTTCAATCAGGTACTTGAGAGCAGCATGATCAGTATATACAATTACCTTAGATCCAATCAGGTATGATCTGAACTTGTCGAATGCGAACACCACAGCCAGTATCTCCTTTTCAGTCACAGTGTAGTTCAACTGGGCTCCACTCAATGTTCTACTTGCATAGTAAATTAGGTGAATTATCTTGTCTTTCCGATGTCCTAACATTTCTCCCACTGCATACTCACTGACGTCACACATGAGTTCAAATGGTTGCTCCTAGTCGGGGGCAACAATGATGTGTGTTGTGACTAGCCTCTTCTTCAACTCCTCGAATGCTACCCTACAATCATCAGAAAATACGAAAGGGTGATCTTTTTCTAGCAACTTACACAGAGGGTTGGAAATTTTTGAGAAGTCTTTGATGAATCTCCGGTAGAAACCGGCATGCCCGAGGAAGCTCCTGATTGCTTTGACCGATGTGGGAGGTGGAAGCTTTGCTATAACATTGACTTTCGCCCGGTCCACCTCGATTCCCTTGCTTGATAATAGGTGTCCCAAGACTATACCCTCTTGTACCATGAAATGACACTTTTCCCAATTGAGTACAAGGTTAGTCTTGATACACCTTTTCAACACTCGGGTCAGATTTGTAAGGCACTCATCGAATGAGTTTCCCACCACTGAGAAATCATCCATGAACACATCCATTATATCTTCGACCATGTCAGTGAATATGGCCATAA
This sequence comes from Nicotiana paniculata, assembly GCA_005239505.1. Lineage (NCBI taxonomy): Eukaryota > Viridiplantae > Streptophyta > Magnoliopsida > Solanales > Solanaceae > Nicotiana > Nicotiana paniculata. The sequence continues at coordinate 104,502 of ML326722.1, read as the reverse complement.
TGCACCTTTGGAATGTGGTGGGTGCATTGCATAGGCCAAAGAGCATCCTCCGGAAGGAAAAAATCCCATATGGACATGTGAACAAGGTCTTCTCTCTGTCCTTTGGTGCAATAGAGATTTGGTTGTACCCTGAGTACCCATCCAGAAAACAGAAGTGAGACCTCACTGCCAGTCTGTCAAGCATCTGATCAATGAAGGGAAGTGGGAAGTGGTCTTTCCGGGTATCCAGATTCAACTTCCTATAGTCCATACAAATTCTCCAGCATGTGACGGTTTTTGTAGATATCAACTCATTGTTATCATTTTTTACCACCGTCATTCCCCCTTCTTAGGAATATATTGCACCGGGCTAACCCAGTTGCTATCAGAGATGGGGAAAATGATTCCCGCATCTAACCACTTGATAATCTCCTTCTTCACCACTTCCTTCATATTGGGGTTTAGCCTTCTTTGGTGTTCCATGGAAGGTTTTGTGCCCCTCCAGCAGAACTTTATGCATACAATATGCCGGGTTGATCCCCTTAATGTCTACCATGGTCCACCCAATGGCAGTCTTGCACTCTGTGAGTACCTGCAAAAGTTGTTATGCCTGCACATCTAACAAACTAGATGAGATAATAATAGGTAATGTGGAGTTAGGTCCTAGGAATGCATACCCGAGATGGGCGGGCAGTGGCTTCAACTCCAGATTTGGTGGTTCTTCTATAGATGGCTTGGCTGGAGGGGTTTCTCTTTTTTCTAAGTGCAAGGGCTCAAATTCAAGTGATCTCTTCCAAAAGCCTTTTCCCTTAAGAGCCAACACCCATTCTTCCAATTTGTCCCCATTCACCTCATCTAAATTCATAAGACATGCAGCAAGAGGATCCTCAATAGTCAAGGTCTCATCATCCTCTTCAAGGATTACATCCACGACATTAATAAGAGAACAATTGGTGAATTCACTTGGTCGCCTCATACATTTATGCATGTTGAATGTTATCTCCTCATCGTTCAACCTCATCTTGAGCTCCCCAGTTTCACATTCAATGAAAGCTCACCATGTGGCCAAGAATGGCCTTCCCAAAATTATGGGAATTTCTTCATCCACCCTACAGTCAAGAATTACAAAATCTGTAGGGAACACAAATTTCTCTACCTGCACCAACACGTCATCCAGAATACCTGAGGGCCTTTTCACAGTTCTGTCAGCCAGCTTCAACAACATAGACATCGGTCTAGCTCTTCCAATCCCCAACCTCTTATGGATAGCCAGAGGCATAATATTAATGTTGGCCCCCAAAACACAAAAGTGCCTTGGCAAAGGCAAAGTTGCCAATGGTGTAGGGAATTGTGAAACTCCCTGGATCGGACAACTTTTCAGCAACTGGTTTAGTCACAATAGCACTGCAGGTCTGAGTTAGAGTCACTGTGGCCAAGTCTTGGAAGTCAAATTTTCGGAACATCAAGTCCTTCATCATTTATGCATAACCAGGCATCTCCTTCAACGCATCAATCAATGGAATATTTACCTGCATTTGTTTCAACATCTCCAAGAACTTCTTGTATTGCTCATCTTTCTGGTACTTGGCTAGCATCTGTGGGATTGGTGCTGGAGGTCTCTTCTTCCCAGTGATTTGGGTTTTCTCTTTGTCAGACACTACCTCTACTACCGGTTCTTGGGATGTCTCAACTTCTTTTTCAGCCTCAATATGTGTGTTGGTTTCTTCCTGGGCAGGTTGCACCGTCACCTCTGTCAGTCTTGCTGAATCATCTAGCTTAATGACCACTGGTACAAGTGTCTCAGCCTGTCTGCTTTCTCGAGCCCTATTTTGCTCCATGTCTAGGTCTCTGTCGCTACGTAGACTCACTACCATCAACTGCTTTGGGCCCCTATCTTTTGGATTTACCTGAGTGTCTGCATGTAATGTCCCATGAGGACGATTATTCAATGACATCGAAATCTGACCCAATTGCACTTCAATGTTCTTTATTGGTGACTCATGTGCATCTACTCTTTCATTCATTTTTGTAATTGACCCAATAACCTGCTGCATCATTGCCTCGAGTCTAGCAAACCCATCTTCCTGTCTCCCACCATGTTGTTGCTGAGGAGGAGGATAACTCTGCTGCTAATTTTGGTTGTTGTACCCTTGTGGCCTTTGGTGGGGCGCTACATTACCGTGAGGTCACATGACTCCCATATTTCCATTGTTGTGTTGCGGTTGGACTGGCCTGTATGGCTGATTCTGCTGGCCCCAATTCTGACCACTTTGTCCCTGACCCCCACAATAGACACATAATTCATGTTCTCAGGGTAGTGATGGTGATCTCTTTCAGCATTCCACTGGATACCAATTGGTTGACTAATGCAAGATGTGCATAAGCCCCCATTATTTATATCTACAATGTGCACATGTTTCTTCTGCCCTGACTCTTCCACCTTTTTGGTGAGTATGCTCATTTGTGTCATTAAGGTGGCCATATTTTCAGCAAGAGTGTGGGCTGGATCTAATGCCACTTAGTGAACTACTGGAGTGATGGGTGCATTCCTGGTTGTCCACCCTGAATTCTGTGTAATCTTGTCAAGCAAGATCTGGCTTTCTCTCCGTATTTGCTCAAGAATGCTCCACCAGCTGAAGCATCAATATTAGCCTTCATGCTATATTCCAGACCAATGTAAAATCGATGCCCCAACATCTACTTTGGAATACCGTGGTGCGGATATATAACCAACATCCCTTTGAATCGTTCCCATGTTTCTTGCAATGTTTCTGTTGGTTTATGTCTGAAACTCAAAATTTCATCAATTTGCTGAGCAGTCTTGTTGGGTGGATGAAGCTTGTTCACAAATTGCTTGACTAACTCCTCCCATGTAGTGATGGAATTGATAGGGAGTGAATTTAGCCAAGTCTGGGCTGCTCCTGTCACTGAGAATGGAAACAACAACAACTTTATTGCTTCCTGAGTCACGTTGGGCTGCCTTTGAGTTTTGCAGATTGACAGGAAATTCTTCAAGTGTTGTTGAGGATCTTCAATGTATGACCCCGATAGTAGTCCCTTACTTTGCAACAAGTGTAGCATATTGTTTGTGATTTGAAAAGATTCAGCTTGTATATGCGGGACTACTATCGTTGTGGCCAAGTTATCTATTGTGGGTTGTGACCAGTCATACAGAGCAGCCTCTGGCACAAGAGGTGCCACTACCTGCGCAACTGGGTCTACCACGTTATCCCCATTATTGTTTATGTTGTTCACCAGCTCTGCCATGTCTGGTTCAGGTTGTTTAGTTGATTGTTGTTGTTTGCGTTTCCGGTTGGCCCGATTCAAGGCCTTGAAAACTTTATCGGGATGTGATAATGCTTCAAACACTTCACCAGTTCTCGATGAGTTTCTAGGCATGCACATGTACAACCAAGTTAGCAAACATTAAAATTTCAATGTATGGATTGAAAAGGAAGAAAATTGACTACACTAAGAATTTTTGTATTTCTTTCAACTGTAACTGATAACACCGTTAATTCCCCGGAAACAACGCCAAAATTTGATCACGCCCAACTATGCTTTATAAAAAGGACAAAGTGGTCGTTGTAAATATAATCCGGGTATTTAGCCCAGAGTCGAATCCCACAGGGAATTAACCTACCAATTACTTTTTCCAGACTCACTAAATTCTCTGTAATCAACTTCCTAGATGTTTTGAATAACAATTGGTGATATTTTTACTAACTTTGACTGAATAAAATTAATTAAACTAAGAGCTAACTATGACTGAGTTGTAAACAAATAAGAGAAGGATCTAAGGTTGTGATTTCCCCTGTTGATGGAATCCTTTTATGTTATGTGTCATATAGATTTTCCTAATCTTCTCTATCGATCATGAGCACTCTTACTACCGTAAATCTCCGCGAGTAATTACAATAATTTACTAGACGCACTCTCCCGAGTTACGCTAGCTGGCTTTTATTACAGCTCACTTAGATCGCACCCAAGGTTTCTTTATCCCTAATTCCACCTTTAAACCCTCGGTTAGTGATTCCTCATATACTTTGGGAGTGGTGTTGTTAAACAACTACCTAAATATGCACTATCTCTCGAGTAATACATACTAAATAGGCACAGTTAATTGAGGATCCTATCAATTAACTACAACAGAAACGTAGTTGAACAAATAGAGATTAAACTGGGCAAACTATATTAACAAAACAAGAAGTTCATACTTCAACAGGTTCCATCAAAACCTTAGACTAAATAATTTAGCTACTCATAATTGTTTTCATAATAACAACAGCAAAATTCATCATGAATGATAAAAACAAAAAGAAGAAAGGTAGAACTCGATGCCGAATTTTCCTCCTTGCCTCTTGCCTCTTCTTGCCTTGAACAACACTATAAACCTTGATATCCTCTTTTTGGGCGAGCTGTACCTCTTATAGGTTAAGTGTAATTACCCCCAAGCTTCCAATTTTACCCCTAAAATTACCGCTTTTCGGAGTGACTAGCGGGGTCGCGCTCGAACCGCGCATGGTCCGCGCTAATTGCGTTTTACACTATCGTTGCATCCTGGACTAGAGTGGGTGTGCTTGGGCCGCACTAATCGACTCCAACACTGCCCAGGTTCTTCTTCTCTAGCCTGTCCGCGCTAAGGCCGCGCTTGGCCCACCCTAGAGTGGATCAACTATTTATCTCTTCTATGTCTTTCTTCTTTCACACGCACTCAACTCCAAGGGGATTTTCTTGCTTTAATTTAGCTCCAAACACTGTCCTATGTCCTCATAATCACGACTTGCTCCTGCAAAATACAAAATTCACAATTAAAGCCATTTTTCGTCATTTAACCTTCCTAGAATGAAGCATAGTAAATTTAGGGCATAAATGATTGCTAAACTACATGAATCTAGCCTATTATCATGTATCTTGTTCAACATAGAGCTATGGTGTTCAGTGGTATAGATCTTGGTGAAGTAGTTAAGGATAGTGTCTTTAATGTCCTTAGGATTCTGAATATTGTTCCCCACTTCATCCTTTAAGGAAATAATCGTGTTCCTCCTTCTTCTGTTAAGTGTGGATATATGGAAGAACTTAGTGTTAGCATCTCCCTCACTTAAAAAATTTATTTTGGATTTGAGATACCATAGATCTTCTTCACTCTTTAGGATGACAAATAAATCATGTTGGAGCTTGGCTTCAAGCTCCTGAAGGAAGGTGCTGAAGGGGTAGGCATTGGACTTTTGAATGCCAGCAAGTCTGGAAAGGATATGCATTTTCCTATGGAAGATGCTGCCAAAGACATGTTTGTTCCATTCAGTCACTCTATTGGTAAAAACATAGGTAGCTTTCAGGATATCAGTATTGGCATAAAAATTGCCCTCCACAAGGGGGGGGGGGGAGTCAGGGTGGTTGCACCACATATATCCAAACTTAAAAGGCATGTTGGACCTGTTGTGACTCTGATGGATTAGTCTTAAAAAAATAGGACAGTGATATGAGTGGGTCCTAGAAAGATGGGTAATAGTTGATTCAGGGAACTCCTCAATATCTGTTGCAAAGCACCTATCAAGTCTTTCTAGGATTAGGTCTTGCTTGTTGGAGTATCTTTTATTAGACAAAGTATATTTAGAGCCTTTAAAACCTAAATCCACTAATTTGCAACTATTCAAGCATTTCCATAATTTGTTGCTTTTATTGGTGTTCAAGCTATTGCCCCCAAAATTATCCCTGGCTTTTAGAAAGTTCATTGAAATACCCTCAAACAAGCAACTACCCCCGTACACAGAAGCTAGATTCTCTAATGTATTCTAGATCTTATTTATATTATTGACACAATTGCTATCATATATAGTAGAAAAATCCATTTAGTGGAGGGGGAATACCTTGACCATGACATGAACTCCTTGGGGAGTAGTGGCTACTTCCTCTAACTTAACCAGATCATCATTCCACATGAGCATAATCCCACCAGACTGACCAACAACAGGGGATTGGAATTGGACATCAAACCTGAGCTCATCAGTGATGTGTTTGTGGTCTACCATTCTAGTCTCCGACAAGACTAGCATGGCAGGGTTACGGAGCTTCACCATAGATGAGCAGTTCCAGTGGAACTCCACACTATTGACCCCCTAACATTCCGTATTATGAAATTCATTAAGAGGGGGTTTTGGTTTGGATTTTTCCTCTTGATTCCATTCCTTTAACTCACCGGGGTTGGATTCATGGTACCCACTAGAGAGACCGAAGTCATTGCTGAGTTTTATTGAGTTTGGAAATGAGTGAACTCGGAGATTGAGTTTGCAGCTTATGAGTTTTTTAGGGCACAGAGCAATAAGCATTGCTCCTGACTACTCTTTGAAATCTATCTCCATGCGTTCCTGCATGAGGAAGACCTTTGTCTTTGGCATCCCTAATTTTTCTAGCATGTTCTCCAGGTCCATATTGGACTCTCTGAGATAGTCCAATTCCATGGTGGTGCCCCTGCTCCGCAGATCGATGGGTGAGAGTGGTTTTGATGGTGGATGTGGAGGAACTTGGACTATTGGTGGCCAAAGTTGGAAGATCGGGGATGGGATTGGAGCCTCCAGGTTCATGAGTGGGAAGAAGTGCATAGTCTGGAAAAGATGGCCCATGAGTGTGTTGAGTTCCTCCATGGAAAGGGGTTGTTGGTGCCTCATGTACTGGGCCTGGAGTAGTGTGGATGTACATAACTGGTGCCCAAAATTTGCCAGACCCTGGTAAAGAAGTTGTGTGGCCAGTCGAGCTAGGTACTTGGGTTTTTGGATGGTTATTTCCATCGGGACAAACCTTACCATCATTTGGAGGTTCTAGGTGTGTCTTTGGAGTGCCATTTCCAACCATGAATCCGGCATGAGCTTTGGAGGCATTGGGGTGGCGAAGATGGTTAACGGAGTTGTGGTTTGTGTTTGGGAAAGAGGGTTGTTGTTTTCCATCGAAAAGGTTAGAGTGAATAGGGCTGGTGGTGTGGCTTGGGATGAATAGAGAACAGGATGAGGGCGAAGCATTATAGCCCATCCCTTATTTGGGTTTCGTGTGGGACAATTTGCCTTCTACAATTAATCTTGAGGGATTGACAGAGGGTGTCACCTCAATAATGGTATTGGTCATTGGGTTTGTAACATGAAATTGATTACTTTCATTGGAAGAGGCAAGTTCGGGGGAGAGATTGGAGCGTGTTGTGAGGTCCACAGGTGCAGGCGCGTTAAAGTGGCCTTTCGTGAACGAGTGAGCCAATTTAGGATGGGATTGTGCTGACAAGAAATCCTTTTCCAAAAAGGAGATACTCTCTATTTGTGTAAGAGTACCCAATTTGGGAGTAGCAGAGTCAAAAGGGGGGGGGGGGATCAACAATCCCTTTTTGTGGGTTGTCTTTGGATTTTTTGGAGTGGAGATATTCCCTAAAGTGGCATGTTTCGTGATTATGCCTGACTTGGGCAGATGTCATTTCAGCCCAGTCCGTTTAGCTTGTGGGGCTTCCCTTATTTTGATGGGGCCCCTTTGTGAAGATGGGCCTATATTGAGGATGTGCCTTGAAGACTTCAAGTCCTGTTGGATCCCCGTAGCCCACCCCGTAGGGCCCAAGTGTTCACCTTAGTTCATATGCATGTGAGCTTTAGGGTTGTCGCCGTCACTAGTGGTGGTAGCAAGGTCGAGGAACGTATATGTAGCTTCACTGTACCGCTTTACCTGGATCGATGGTTGCTTCGATGATGCTCCAACTAGTTTTGGTTGGTGGTTCCCTTTATGAGTTCCTTTTTTGTTTCGTTTTAATGGGACTGTTTGCCATAAGGAATCTTCCGCCGGAGCTGTACATATAGTAAAAGTTATAGGGTTTGGATTAGCTGGGCTATTGGTTTCATCGCCCTTGGGGTGAATGGACAGTAGCGTAGCGTATGGACAATCGTCCCACATCCCTTGCAGAGAATATCCTCCCTCTCATGTAGGATGTGTTGATTATGGGTTCCAATGGTGACAATAGTGGTGACGGGGATGTCTAGTGGAACCTGGACGCATATCCTAGCGCACCTCCATGTAAGACTAGAGGAGGTACATGTATCTATCTTCAGTAGTTTGCCCACCCTATTGCCCACTTGCTCGAGAATCACCCTGTCATAGAACTCCGTTGGGAGCTGCGGGAGTCTGATCCAAATTGCTGTAATAGCAAGTTTGGATTCTGCTGGGATAAAGTTTGGTTCTCATTTCTGCATAGAGAGGAAGTGGCCCATGACAAACCAGTCCCTCTGTCAGGACTTTATTCATGCTAGCTTCAAGGTTGAATTTGACGATGAAAAAGTCATGACCCAGATCGATTAGCATAAGGGGTTCAATGGGCTTCCAAAGATATGCGGGCTTTGCTCACAGTAGCTGATGGAGAATTTTCCTCCTAAATAGTTTTATTATTAGGGAGTATCTCCAGGGGAGGTATAACCTTTTCTTGTCCTCCTTAGACGAACGGATATGGTTATTCCCTGCATTTAGCTCGAACAAGGGAGGGGAGTAGGTTAGTTCATATGAAGTGGTGAACATCAAATTTTTTTCTTGTACGATCTCTTTGAAGGAGTTTTATTTTAGGGTTTTCCTCATCCATCTCAATTTGAGAGGCTTCCTTAGGGGGATCGGGCGGTTCCGATGGGAATTTGGAGGATGGATCTTCTGCCGGGGGTGGGGATGTGGCCATGTCAGTGGTATTGGTTCCGATGGGATTTCCCTTTATTCTTAAATTGTTTATCTACTTAGTGTTTAGTTGATTTATTGGTTTCGGTCTTCATGTTTTATCTTGTTGTGGTCACTACTTGTTGTCGTTACTTCTTTTCATTCTTTCTTTAGCCAAGGGTTTATCAGAAATAACATCTTTGCGCTTTCAAGATAGGGATAAGACTGCATACATCTTAATCTCTCAAGACCCCATTCGTAGAAATCACTGAGTTTGTTGTTATTGATGTTTGTCGCCTTAATAGAACCGATAACAATTTTTTTTTCTTAATCTAGTAACTTACCAAAACACATCTTAGTAGAAAGTAGAAACCATACAAAGCACAAAAAAAGATCTCTGACAAGTTATATTCTGTTCCAATAAATTAGTTAAAGACTTAATTAACCACTCCTATAAGTCCCAACATTCGGATAATCGAAAAGCTTGGTGGTCCTTTTCTCCCTCTGTCTATTTTCCTTTTCCCTCCTCAAAGCGGGACTCTTATTTTTCATTTATTTTCTTTTCCCGCTACCGACTATAATAAAAACAAATTTAATAATACAAAAGTCAGAGCTTTCATCAATTTAAACAAAAGCCAACCATTAAAAGCGGTCTCTATCTGTAATCTTGTGCCTTTCAATTCAATCAATCCTTTGTGTGCAGTATTTTTCCCCAGTTGTTTTTTCGCCTCTCTTTCTCTCTATCTCTTTCTGCCTTTCTCTCTTCATCATCAAAAAGTCACTGTAAGTTTGTTTCTCTTTTCTCCATTTTTACGCTCTTTTTCTGGAAATCTGAAAACTTTCAAAACCCTAACTTTGAATTCCACATTTTCATTTGATGCTGAAATGTATGTAAAAATTCGCTTTTTTATTTTAATTATTTCGATAGGAGTAAATTATATGCATGTACCTTTTTTTTTTTGATGAAAATGCATATATATGTATATGTGTGTGTGTGAATCACATCATGCGATGTGGCAATTGAATGCATTTGAATCTGGCTATGTATTTTCAAAATTTCTGATCTGTAATGGAAATCGTGGCATTTTTACCTGTAAATTAGGGTTTTGAAGTATCTGCTTTTGTTTTAAAAATAAATGTACTAGATTTGGAGGAAAATGTAGGTGAGAGTGTTACTATTAATGTGTTGAGCTGTCAATGTAGTGGACATAAATTGAATATATGGTTTATATAAAATGTAAAATATGATTTTACTGGAATTACAGGGCAATCATGAACAATGAAGAAGAGAAAAGGTGTCCTCTTTGTGCCGAAGAGATGGACTGGACAGATCAGCAGTTTAAGCCTTGTAAATGTGGTTATCAGGTCTCAATTCTCTAGCTTTTTTTCATTATAATTTCGATTGTTGTGATTTGCAATTATCTGATAATTGTAGAAGATACATTTAGTGTTAATTTATGAATGATATGTGTGACTTAGCTGCTTGTCATTACTTCATAAAAAAAATTGTGACCCAGCTGCTTAACTGCTCATCAAAACTCAAGCAACGCTTTCTGGAGTTCTTTTTTACCGTGGCTTTTGTGACCTTTTGGAATAGCTAATTGTGTTAAGGTAGTATGTTTGCGGGCTTTGGCACCATCATATGACCTCATGCTCTTCTATGTATAAAAAGAATGCAACTATTGCTCTCTTGCGCTCTTCCCATTGTAGCACGCTTTCTACAAGTTGATATAAGAACATGATAAAAGAATTGTTCCTTAGTGTGCGTGACTTTGGTTGTACTTTGAATGCCATCTTTAATATTTACAAAACAGGAGAGGGTTGTGAGCAGTTGTTAACCTATTTGCATATTAGAATTGCCTTCCTCAGCTGGTGAAACCAATGCTAAATGATTATGTCATGTTTAAATTTTGATCCAGTTCAGAATTTTCAGCTATCTAAAGCCAAATTGAAAGGAATAAATAAATTATATCTTAGCTATCACACTTCCAAGTAGTTGATTTTGTCCCCACTATTAGGTAATTGTTGAAATCTTGATAAGACAGCTCGCTTGATAATATGATATTTAAGGAAGACATTCGAAGATGTAGACTTTCAAATATATAAACTGTTTTCTTTTTTACTTTTATTACTACAGGTGTGTCTTTGGTGTTGGCATCACATAATGGACATGGCAGAAAAAGATGAGTCAGAGGGTCGATGTCCTGCATGTCGAACAACATACGAAAAGGAGAAAGTAGATAAAATGCAAGCAAATATTGAGAGGTTTTTTCCCTCGTGACTAATTTACTTTTGAAGGTGTTTGGAGACAGAATATAACACACATTTTGTTTCAAACAGAGCAGGGAACAACAATGTCCACCGGAAAAGCAAACAACCAAAAGGAAAGCCAAAAACTAATGAAATCAAGAAGGATCTCACAAATGTTCGGGTCATTCAACGTAAAATGGCATATGTGATTGGGCTGCCTCTTAGTCTTGCAGATGAAGATGTATGGTTTTTTTTGTGTTACGCCTTGCTAATTGCTTCTGTATCTTTCTTTTTCTGTTTTTTTTTATATCTTTTAGTGAAGCAACTGGTTTTGTTTATTCTAATTTTTCTTAACCTTGTGATTATAGTAAAATTTCTTTTTCTCCATTTCTGTACTGATGATTCTTATTTTTGAGCAGCTTTTACAGCGGAAAGAATATTTTGGGCAGTATGGAAAAGTAACTAAAATTTCTCTGTCTCGGACGACTGGTGGTGCAATCCAGCAATTTGTTAATGATACCTGTAGTGTGTGAGTAATGATTCATATCTTGGTTATCTTGGTTTGTAGGTGTTTATTACTGAGGGATTTGCTGTTATTTGCTGTTTGTTTCCTTAGATTCAACTAGTCCAAGTATTGTCTCAAATAGTGTGAGTTCATTTTTATTTTTCTCTGATATTATGTACCCAGTACCTTAATATGTTCCCATTACTTCATTCTGATTGGTCCCTCGTTTAGTTCTTATTTCTGTGTTAGGGCAATATAATCTATCTTTTGTTTTTCAAGTGCAATATTATTATTTTATGTTGCTATGGTCTAGTGTCTTGGGTTTCTTCCTATTGGTCTTGCTGACAATCATTCATTTCCTGAAATTTCCACTGTTGCATTAATACTAATATAATATTCTAGTTATTATGATCCTTTAAATTGCAGGTTCTTGTACGCTCAGCTGTCTTTTTGCCTAGTTAGTCTTTTGTTAACAATTGTACTTCGGATATGTTCATCTCAAAAAATTATACCTTGGATATGTATGTTCTTTTGTTTTGCTTTTTTTTTTTTGAATTGGTTTTAGCTTGGGATATATATTTCTAAGTCCTGTTGTAGAAAAACTCAAATCTCTGAACTTTTTCTGAAGAAATTTTCAAGTTTGAGGTTAAAAAGTGAGCCAGTTTTCACAATTTTGACAGCGGTGTTTGGGTTGTTGAATATTACTGAAGCTTATATTGGTTAACTTGTAGGTCCTTTTTCAATTATTTAAAAAAGTTTTCAATCAGGATGTTGCAAGATAATAACTATTGTTGTATCACTAGTTGAAACTTGAAAGAGGCGAAATTGGCAGTGCTTAATTGAAAGGTGGCCATAGCCATGATACATGATCTGTAAGAGTCTGGAATTGTAGAAGCTGTTAAGATAACCTAGTTGCCGGAACTGAAAGAAGGGGGGGGGGGGATAGAAGGTTTAATTGAATGTCTTTGTTTGGATTTTGTTCAATGCTATGGAAGTCGGAACTGTTGAACTCCTGGTGTATTAAGATAATCATAACAGTGTCATCTACTTGCTCATTTCTAAAGTGTGCATAATTTACTGTTCAATTTTAATTTGATTGTATTTGTTCCCCGCAAGATTGTCGTTCTCATATTCGATCTCTTTCTGTATCTTGTTTCTTGCAGATATATTACATATTCAAAAGAAGAGGAAGCCGTACGATGTATTCAGTCTGTACATGGTTTTGTCTTGGAAGGTAGGTATTTAAGGTAAGCATCTACACCCCTCCTTTCCATTCTTGGCCATGCAGGCATAATACCATTTTTTGACAATGTGAAAATGGCCTATGCAGAGCATCCTTTGGGACTGCAAAGTACTGCCATGCGTGGTTGAGAAACATGGTATGGAGCGTGATGCTTTTGTGATTGCCGTTTTCCTCTCACCCCCTTTATGAGCGCATGTTATTATTTACCGAACAAATGAATAACCAGTGTTGACATGCTTTATTCGTTTGTCCAGCCTTGCGGTAATCCTTCTTGTCTATATTTGCATAGCATTGGTGCTGATGAAGATAGTTTTGGTAAAGATGATGTAGCTGCAATTCATACAAGGTATTAAGCACACAAAAGTTCCTCTTAGCCTCCAATATAAATGTGTTATCGCCCCTTGATGTGCGCATGCGATTTTAGGTTAAATTGAGAGGGCAGTATATGACTGCATCACCGATAATAAATTGTAGTTGTCTTACTTTTCCAGTGTCCTCTTATGGGTGGGATGAAACATAGTGCATAAAAGAAACATGTAGTTTCTCAGTTTAGCAACACTAGAGAAATCGTTTGCAATCCAACATGTGGTCCACAAGCTTTACATGCAGAAACTGGTATTCCAAGTATCTGATTTTGATATTTGGTTGTCAAGAATGATAGTCCTGTTGTACCATAATAGAGATATCATTTTGGTCAACTATATGTCGTAGTCTGCCTAAAGGTCTCTTGAATGTTCTCATGTAGTCATGATCGACAAATGAGGGAAGTCAAATTGTAGTTACCCATATTGAAAGAGTGCACGTTCTATTTCCCAATGTGCTTCAGTAGTTTTATTTTTAATATCTCAAACTTTTTGCGATTGACATTGAAGTTGCATGATAATATCCGATGAGACATGCAAGCTCTTGCCTTGTACTGTTACGTGAATTTATAATCTTCAGAGAATTGATGAATGCCAACCTGTTTATTTTCTGGGTGAGATCATAAAGGATTTGTTATTTAACAACAACAACAACAACAACAGCAGCTCTGCCTCAATCCCAAGCTAGTTGGAATTCAATACTCAATACCATAAATACTCTATTTGGGTCCATAATATTTCAATACTCCATACTTTAGGATATTTCACACTAGGGGCTCTCGAATGTACTTTAGTAGTTATATCTCTAATATACTAAGAGTCTTCTAGTAAGAGGATTATTCATTATGGATAAATAATGAGGAGGCAGTTTGTTTTGTCCTCGTTTCCCATTTATCAGGATATATGGGAATTGACAAGCTCTTTTTCTTGCGCTAATCGAATGTTGGGACTTGAAATCTTCGACGATTTTTTGAAGGAATGCCCTGTGGGTTTTTTCTAGTGGACCTCAGAGGTTCCTGAAGTTGATATATCTGTAATGGTCTTAGCTAAAGGGTCTTATGTAATTGTTGTCGTTGCATAATGGTTCATTTCTCTTGGGTATATCTAAGCATTGGTTTCACTTTGTTGTTTATTCAGGAATAGAGTTCAACAAATTGTTGGTGACATTAGTAATATGATGAATCGCTCGGGAAATGTCTTGCCACCTCCGATTGATGAATTATTGAATACATCGACTGAGAAATCTAGCATTAGAAATGCAACAAGTGTAAGAAATCTTGGTGTTTAGTTCTGCTTGTGCAGTTGTTCATTTTTTAGTGAAGTATCTGAAAAATAGTTCTCATTTTTCAGCACAAAAGTCACTGTATTTTTTCTTATATAGTTTATACGGATTCTTTGGTTTGAACTGCAAACATGTTCATCAAAAGCTTTTATGTGATTTAGGATGCAGCAAATGATGCAGTGAATTACAGTAGCTACACGGCTCATGGAATTCCTTATGATAAGGATGTAGATGCTGGTGTGCCGAACCGAATGACAACTTTTGTAGATATTGTTGGACGGTCCAACACTTCAGGTGCAGAGAGAGATGGAAATAGCAGTGAAGATTGTAGGATTTTGGATTTATCTTCTGACCTATCTTCAGTAACCATTACTAACGATAATCATTGTTGTGAAACATATCCGAATACAACTCTGTTCAAAGTTCCATCTTCGCACCTTGTCAATAATATGTGGGGGAACCAAAATTCTGTTGAATTTTCTGATGAACCATTCAGGGAACATTATATATCTTCTGATGATCAAGGACCAAAGGATTCAAATAGTGTGGCTCAAAGGGCTTTTCTTATGTCATCTTGTTCTGCTCAATCCACAGAGGGCTCCGGTTATCATTCATTAGTACATAAGTCATATAGTTCGAGTAGCAATGGAAGGGATTATGGAGCTTTACATAATCAAGTGGATGAAGCTTCTCTGCCACTTTCGTGTGTAAATGCAATGTTAAATGAAGGATTACATGATATGAAATTCCGAAGTTCTGTCAAATCTGATAGGGTTTACAGAAGTTCTACCTCATTCTCCAATGAAGAAATAGTGCAGCACCTACGGAGGATTGATAGTGATAACTCGACTAACTATGAGGGTTCATCATTCAATGCTGTAGAAAGCAGAATTATTTCAAATATTATGTCAATAGACTTTGATTCATGTGATGATTCAATGGCCTTGCGTCGTAGCTTTGCTGGCCCTTATAATGAATCTGATGGGAAGCTTGGTGCTACCTGGAACTCTTTGCACAATGATCAATCAGGGTTCTCTTTTGTGAAGCAAGATGACTTTTCAAGGCAAGGATGTGATTTAGAGTCTCCTTTTAGTAATATTGGTCAGCTATCAAGGAATTCATCCATCCCTCAAGATTTCAGAGAGAACAAGGATCTGTATGTGCAGAAGGTTCCGTATCAAAGTAAGTGTTGGCAAAGCTTTACCTTATTTTATCAAGTAAAACAGATTTTGCAACATGTATTTATCCTTAATTGATTTTCTTCTTCTTTTCTTTTTTTAAGTGGCTTTCCAATTTTATATTACTTATTCTAATGTACCTGTTGGATAGGAATTCTGTAAAATCAGTAAAGAATGTTATAAAATTGGGATCTTCTAAGATGTTTGCTGCTGCATGCACCTTATTTTCTTGCATGTTAAAACTATTTTCTGTTGAAATTAGTCAAATCCTCGCTTATCTATAGGCTTTTCATTCTTTTATTATTAGAATAAAACATGACACTATCTTTGATTTCCTAACTCTGCTTTGTGTTAATGTGTTAGTTTCTTTCAGTTAATATAGTTTTTGATAATGATAATATTGTATTCGTCAGTACATTAAAACCTGTACTGGCAACAGTATTTACAAGTTGTATACATTTCAGTTAATATATATAAAGACATTTTGTCATAGTTTGACAAGCTTTCTGGCTTTTAGTTGATTGCTATTATCATTCAAATAGATAAATACACTATTAGCACAAGTAGCTTGAGAAATGGAAATATTATCTTTGCTTTGTTGGTATTGCTCTCAAGGGAGGAAGAGCAGGTGAGTTTGCCAGGCTTCAAATTGTATACGAATGAGGAAATATAAAGGGATTTAATTTAAGGGGTTTATATGGGGTTTATATATACATATGCATTTCCAGTGACCTCTGTTCTTTAATTTAACCAGTTGCTGCACCGTAGTGTTCTATTTCATACTTTTGAGCATCTTTATACTGTAATAGAGCAGTACATTATTGAAAAATGTTGCAGTTTATTGGTTTCCGTATACTGAAACTTCTGAGCTGTCTAACAGTGACTAGACCAAAAGTTTTGGCTCCTCCTGGATTCTCAATGCCCTCTGGGGATCTGCTTCGCGGTTTTGCCTCATCCGATGAAATAGGACGATCTCTCTCCGGTAACAACCACATTTCAGTTTTTCGCTGCATGATAAGCTGTGGTTTGTTGTGAATGAAGTTAATATATAGTTTCTTTTGCTGTTATTTCTACAGGAAGTCGTTTAGTAAATAGTTCTTCATCAAGTTTGCTTCACACACCATCAACTGGAAGTATTAGCAGTGCAGGTGATATTGATTTTGTTGAGCCTACCATATCAAGCTGTGGAAGCGGCAAGCCAACAAATGGTTTTGATATCTCTGCCCTGGAAATCGGGTCAGCTTGTGTGCCACAGAGCGGAGCCTTTAAAGACGAGGCAAGAATCTGGCATTTGACGCAACAACAAAAATCTGTAGATCAAGAAGGGAAATTCTCTCAAGTTTTTGCTTCACAAACACCGTCTGTTCGTCAATTACAAAGATTTCCTGGTCATGGCAGGGATGAATATTTTGGTCTAGATGATATATATGGTTTCTCATCGATGGTGAACCAACACCAAAGTTTTGATCCATCTTCCTATTCACAATTTCCACAACAAAAGCTTGCCAATGGTAACATCTTTAATGGCTTCCAGCACAATAGTTTTTGCGATGTCCATCATAGTAATGAAGTAGACTGCTTGACAGAACTCCAGAAAAATGAGAGATTAGGTTTCAAAAATTTCTATGCTGGATATGGAGATATGATATTCCAGGCGCCCAGGTCTGGCGATATATACACCAGAGTTTTTGGAATGTAACCCGTGACTCAAAAAAGAATGAAATTGTCCCCAATTACTTTGTTGCTATGTTGTCTGCAGAAAATTATAAATATGGATTACCAATTTTTACTTACCTGGTATTGATTGTTCTGAGTTTTTGTTTGGATTTAGGGGTTTTGGGGGGTGTGGGGGGTGTGGAAATAATTGAGCCAATTAATTGTTTATCATTTTCCTATCATCCGTTAGTTGATTAAAAAAAAGCTTGTTCGTCGCATATTAAAAAAGTTGTAGCAACTACTAACATCTTGGCTAAAATGGAGAACTAAAACATAAACTGCATTGAGATACGACCTTGTGTGGCTAGAAGTTCAGGATTTTTAGAAATAACTTTGCTCAGCTATTATCATAGTAATTAGTTTCTTAAATGCTGCAAGAATGGAACGTTTTTTCAATAATATTGATTGTGTCACTTCTCATGATTAAAATCTTGTTTTTTTTTTGGGTCAAAACAAAAAGTTCTCGACTAAAATCATATTGATTCAATTTTTTCCCAGACTCACTAGCCAATTGCTCGACTATACCACTCCGTGGCAGCTGCTAGACTTGGTCGACCTAGTTGCTTATTGCCCCACCACGAATCAGGCTACAACAGAGCTCATCTTTCACCTAGGGATGACAAAATGGTTAAAAGAAAACAGTTAGTCTCTCATATTATCTACTAAAATACGGGTTAAATATGAACAAGAACCATATTATCCATTTAGAGAATGGATAACTAATAGATTTAACTCTCATGTTTGTAAAGCCTCAAATTCGGTTAACCCGTTTTTTATCTGTATTGAATATAAGTCGGGTTGAATAATTTATACGTTTTTTCATTACCTATTTTAACCCAAATCATATCCAACCCGACCCGCCAGTTTGCCACTCCTATCTTCACCTATTGTCATGTAAGAACATACAAACCATGTACCCAGAGGAACTCAATATGTAGAGCTAAACCAAGTCATCTATCAATTTGAGCTCAGACCACTAATCTGAATATCATCTTTTCCAAAAATAAAACAGATTGCTATACATAAAGGGGGAGGGGATCACAAGGTGGGAATCAACAAACCTCCACCCACAAGTGGAAGTTTTGGTTGCCAACTAACCGAGGTCCAATTAATTAGTGGGTGCCGGTCTCTTAATGGATGGAAGGCATATTTTTGCCAAAGTATAATGGTGAGGATATTATACAATTGAATGGTAAAATGGAGGGTAAATACGAACAATATTTGAAAGTAGAAGAGTAAATATGACCCTTTTCGTTCTTTTAAAGCATGCTTAGTTCTTTTTCTTTTTTTGGTTAAGCATGCTTGCTTGCTCTAAGTCAAGGGGCATTATATCCTGATGAATGCCAAAAGAAAGTTCTTGCATTTCACAATTTTTTTGACACTCTCCTTAGACTGCCAAAGTAGAAGGAAGGCTATGAAATTTTGGTTAAACTGATTTTTTCAGTGATACATCAATTTACTTCACATACGAAGTGTTCAGCAGTAATCTTTGCATGATTGTGGATGCTGTGTAATGGCAGAGCTCAAACCTGAGACTGCAAAAGGAAAAAGTGGCGGTGACTATGGATATAAAACAACTTTTGGATAAAGAAATGTTGAAATAAAGGCAGTAGATAAGCGATTTACCAAGAAACGTTTTTTATAGCTTTCTAGAAGCTCCTTTGGGTCGCGTTTAGTTACTGTATAAGCCTCAATTTGGTTGGTCTCCTGCAATAAATCCACCATACCACATCAAGTAATGTTGCGCTGAGCCATAATGCATATACTAAAGTTTATACACACATGCAGAAAACTTAGATATTAGGGCTGTTATCTGCATAAAAGTCCATATATTGAAGAAAGATAACATTAGAATAACTTCCACATAAAGTGGCTTGGAGATAAATGAACAAAAAGGTATAGCTTAGATTGTTGGGTGTTTAGCATAACTGTTACAACCGTTTCCGGCATAAATGGATGATACATCACGAGATTGGACGAAACTGGAACTTTTATATGCTTCTGTTATAGAATGAGTATTATCAGATCCAAGTTAGCTAAAGAAGTTATATGGGCATATAGTTGTACATACGTTCTTTGACTTCAAATAATAGGTTTACCTGTAGATTCTCCTATTGTAAGCTAAGGATAAAAATAGCACTATAGAACTCCGGTAGAACGTCATTATAAACTTTTTCTTATAACCAAGAAATCCCCGAGGGACAGTGGCGTACGATTCAAAACTTGGTGAATAATGGGTCTGCCCCTCTTACCATTCTCCACAAATACCACACTTTTGTACGTGGCAGGTTTCAAACCCGTAACATGTGCTTAACCCACACATCAAAAGCTGCCCTCTTACCACTAGAGCAAAGCGTTGGGGGCAGAACGTTAATGTAAACTTGAAAGAAGCAAAGTCCAGTAAAAGCTTAGAGAAACACCATGTTCTAGTACTCAAAATGCTTATATTTTGGTATATAGCTGTAGATAAAATTATATTCTGGCAGTCAAACCGTGCCATTGGAAAAAGCATCCAAGAAATGTTATCCCCGTGGTACCTCAATCCATTCTGCAAGTTTTGTCCTGCCTGTTGTAATATCAAAGTTCTTTACATCGAGCAAGAAGGGCTGGAATCTTTCAATGAACGGAGCATACGCTATATCCACCTGTCCATCACACATGTAAGGTAGTAATATTCGTGCATTTACAGAAAATAATCTCATGGTGAACATTAACAGCTCGTTTGGATGATTGTTACATATCGTTTCATAATGTATTGTATTGTTTGATGAATACAAAGTTCGGATATATTGTATCATTTGCCGTTGTTTCATGATATCACACACCATCAATATAAAGAATAAACTTATAATATTATAAAGAAAAAGTCGGGCACGGGATAGAATTATTATATAAAAAGATAGGATAAAAGATAAAATAGGATTATATAGTAATAATGAAGGATAGGATGAGAGACAAAACACAAGGTAACGACGCGACGACACCAAATCGGTCGTAACATAAAGTGGCACTTTATGTTGTTATGTAAGGATTTAACGATGCGATACAAGAGTAACAATCAAAATAAATATTGTATTTAAAGTAACAATACAATAGGTAACAACCATTCAAACAAACTGTAACTACCAATTTGACCTTTTCACCTACTAATCCATCTACAGATAGTTTTCCCGCAATTGAATTTGGAACAACCAAAAATAAGGGATGGATACTCACCAGACTGAATGTACCAAGGAAGAAAGGTCCATCAACAAACTTGGAAAGAGCAGTTTCAATGGAATCAAATGCTGCAACTACACCAACAGCACATCTCAGACTTAAAGCTTCTATGTCAAAGCAAGTATGTAATTCTAAAGGAGTTGAAACTTACTGGCATCGTTTACTGTGTCTTCCTTGAAAGACGAAATTACAGCTTTGTAAAAGGAGTCAAAGTGGGAGAACATTTCTTCCGCGAATTTTCTCTTGGAAGGATCCTACAGTAGTGAGCACACAAGTTGTGAGATGGCAAAAGTAGGAAAATCTCAAAGAAAATCCTACCAAGAACTTACATCAGGGAAAAGTGAAGGTCCTTCAAAGTTACTGTCAATATATCTAATTAGATCCATACTCTCACCCTTAACTTCATTGTTGTGTTCCAATGATGGTACCTGTGCAAGAAAAGAAATAAGTTCTTAGAGCTGTCTTGAGATGGAAAAGGCGAGCACATGGATCAGCACAACAAAGTGACAGTGAAGTGTAATGCAACTAACAGGTGTGTATATTTTGTCACCTAAACCTGTGAGTTAGCAAGACCTAAATCTGCTCATTTACCTTTGATCTATCAGCCATTCAGATATAAGCTTTTCTTTCTTTTTCGCAAAATTTCAGCGTTCACGATATGTAAGCTAATCGATGATGGTTACACACACACACACATATAGAACCTCAAATACAGATACGCACATATATATATAGAGAGAGACATAATCTTGCAGATGAACCTCAAATACAGATACACACACACACACACACACACACACACACACACACATATATATATATATAGAGAGAGAGACATAATCTGGTTTCAGCATATCGTTTAGGAATCGATAAATTACGTCTTACTTTTGTAGATTTACTGTGCTAAAACAACCAGCGGACCAGCTTAATTCTACTATGGTTATTATGGACTGAGGAAACTTCAAGGAAAGGAGATACTATAAACCATTTGAATAACAGTCACCATTCATTTGAAACAGTAATGTCACTTTCACCTTGTTTGCTGGATAAACCTTCTCCTTGTACCAATCTGGCCTGTTCTTTAGATCAATAGGAACCAACTTTATCTTTTCCTGCAACCCCTGATTCACATACAAGAATGTACATCACTAAGTTTATAGGTAAATGAAAGGAATTCAAGTACACACTAAATATAATGTTTAAGCAAATCCTAGATCAACGATTGCTTACGGACCTTATAATTTCTAGCAATCCACGTACGTTGGGCATATGGGCATGAGTAAGAGATATAAAGCCTTCAACCATGAAAATGAAGCAGAATTGATAAAATTCACCATCACAGTTAGAGATAAATACTATATCGGGTTAATTTCACATATGGTCACCGAATTTTACCAATAGTAACACTAAAGTCATGAAGCTTCTTTTTGTCACAACTTTACACACTATAACTAAATTGTATACCTATATAACAGTAAAGTAGCCTTGATGGGCAGGTTTTATCGTTAGTGGATAAAGTTCATTGAACTGTTATAGTGGGTAAAGTTCATTACTTTAAAGTTCGGTGGTGTTGTTATAGTGGATAAAGTTCGGTGGCAATTCGTGAAATGAACAGCATTATATCCTACAAAGTATAAGAACAAAAAGGCAAAAATCGCATCTGAGCCAAAAGAAAAAACAGCAGGAAAGTAAAGGCAACTAACTTGGGAGTTCCATCAAAGATAGCTGGTGGCTCTGAAGAGGAATCAAGAGCAGGAGGAAGCACCTCTCTGCAACTTCTGAGTCAAATAAGAAATCAACTGGTGAAACTAACCAAAAAACAGTGAATCCAATTGAAGCACAACAACAACAACACCCAGTATATTCCCACAAGTAGGTACGGGGAGGGTAGAATATACGCAAACCTTACCCCTACCTTTAAGAAGGCAGAGAGGGTGTTTCCAGTAGACCCTCGGCTCAAGAAAGACAAATGAAAGGGGACAATAACAAGCAAATCAAATCTGACAACCGAGCGAAAATACAAAAGCTAACACTAAATAACGCAAGCAGAAAACCGAAACAAAGGCAGCAACAAGTAATAACAGAAGCAATTGAAGCACCTCTTAATTCAAAGCCACAGCTTAAAATCTAAGTTAGAAGACAAAGGAGTTTAAGAATATAACTAGTAAATAAAAAATGTATTTTCTCTAACACCGCTTTTAGATGAAACAGTTACACACACTTTAAAATGATATCAGAGCATACAAAGATTCTAGATTTGAGTCCGACCACCACTCAATCAGGCCAATTTGTGTGTGGGCGTGTCGAAGACATACTTAAGTAAATAAAATAGGGTCTCTCTAACATGAACTCCAGAAAAACTTAGCAAAATAATGGAAAAAGAAAACTACCCAAAGGCCATTACTGAAACAGCTGGTGGAGCATAGATTTTGGGGCACCCAATATGATACCATCTTAATGGGTGTTTAGCAGTAAAAGAGACAGAACTGAATTTGGTCGGTAAAGGAGGAAGATTAGGAGTATTGAAATGGAAATGAAATTGATATCCAATGCTCAAAGCTGCCATTTCTATTTTCTTCTCCTTTGGGTTTTGTTTGGGAGAGGAGGTTCGTTGATCGTTAGTCCGTTATATTATATATAACAGCAGAGCATATTTTGGGGCTCGAACGACTCGTCTCGTGGCGATCACACGATAATAACTTTATCCGTTAGGCTAACGGCTTCATTTAAATTTATTTATCTACAAGACTATATATAATAATTGAGCAACTTTGTACTAAATTTTATCTAATATTCTCTAGGAAAAGTTCCATTTTAATTTTGAACTATAATAAAAAAATTGAAGAGTAAATTTAAATTTCTATTCTCAAACTATGGACTTGTTGAATTCATCCATTTCATGCTGGAGTTCTTTTAGTGATAAGAACAAAAATAAAATAATTTGATAATTACAATAGTATAAATATACTAAAAATATATATAAAAAATTAAATAATTTCGAAAAGTATAATTGTGCAAGACAAATTACATTTTTTTCTCTTCTGAAAAATATTTTTGAAAGATTATACTCGTGCTTTTCTAGACGGAAGTTATATTCCTTCACAATCATTTCAACTCTTAATTTCATATCACTCATTTAACCAACTCTTAAATATTATTATCAATCTATTTCAATAACTTTATGAAATATTGTCCAATGAGCTAACACTTTTATCATCTTCAACTAATGTATTTTTCTGAAGACTACTTTTCAAAAGTCAAACACCTAAAAATATTTCGTAGAATTAATCAAATAGTCGTTCGCCCAATCGTTTAAACTAAAAATAGTCGGTGAATGCATACTTTATGTAATATATGTGTATAATTATATATAATTAATGTATAAATTATGTATATGGCTAGAAAAAATAAACAATGAATATGGACGGCTATATGTGTAACAGCAAATAAGGTCATATTTTAGAAATTATTTTCCGAAATACCCCCAAATTCTACTCTAGCACAAAAGATAAGGCAACCAAAGGACATTAGCAACATCCCTTATCTCTCTCCCAATCGAAATTCTGAAGCTTTCATCAATGGAGGCTACTTTCTTCACCTTACCGTCTTCTACCTCTCACTCCTACCCTTTCTCTCTCAAATCCCACTTCAACAACCCCTTCACCATCCCCACTCACCCCCATTTCAAACCCAAATCCAAAAATTTAACCATTCGTTCAGCCATTAGCAGAACCAAGAAAGAAGAAACAGTCGAAACTGTAAAACAACAGCTCGAAGATTGTTACCTTTTAGCTGGAATCAGTTACAAGGGTTTAACAGTCAAACAATTTCAAGAACTAAGATCCCAACTGCCTGATACTACAAAACTTCTTGTCGCTAAAAATACTTTAGTACTTAAAGCCATTGAAGGGACAAAATGGGAAGTGTTAAAGCCGTGTATGAAAGGAATGAATGCGTGGCTTTTTGTACACAGTGAGGAAATTCCTGCTGCTTTAAAACCTTATAGAACATTCCAGAAGGAAAAGAAATTAGAGGAAAATGATTTTACTGGTGCTGTTTTTGAAGGAAAGTTTTATGGGCCTGAGGAATTTAAGGCACTCGAGACTTTACCTACTCGGGCTGAGATTTATGCACAACTTCTTGGGTCTTTGAAAGGACCGGCTTCGGCTGTTGTTGGAACTATTCAAGCTCCAGCTAGGAATTTGGTTATGGTGCTTAAAGCTTATGTTAAGAAATTGGAGGAAGAAGGTGGAAGTCAATAGTTTCGTTGTAATTTCTTGGATATGGTATGTTCAATGTTATGTTAATTTGATTCAAAATTTGAAATTTTGTTTGGACATGGAATTTTGTAAATTTTGATATTTGGTAGAATGATAATTGATTGCTGCAATTTCTTCTGATTTGTGTTCTTATATTAGGTGGATAAAGTTTGTTAGTTCATAACTGTGACATGTAGTTTCTGCACTTTCCATTATTATTGATCCAAGAAGATAATTTAGTCTTCCTGCCCCAGGTCAGTATATCTGTTAAATAAAAAAAAGGGCAATTCGGTGCACTAAGCTCCCGCTAATTGTAGAGTCCGAGAAAAGGCCCGCACCACATTGCATATATTGTAGGTGATGTTACCTTGCATTTCCATGAGAGGCTGTTTATGCCACTTGAACCCATGACCTCATGTTACACAACGACAACTCTTACTGTTGTGTGAACTACTCCCGTTCATATATTGTCAAAAGAAGAGTAGAATATATTAGCAATCAAAAAAGCAGCAATCCTACCCATTGTCGAATGCATCTTCCACTTTGTAATTGAAAAGGCTGAATCCTCTCGCTTCGTTGCTTTAGTCCGTTATATTCTTCTCTTTTCCTTTCCATCCTATCAAAAGTAACTTTAGTTTTCTGTGGCTACAATATGGTGGATGATTTCTCTTTAAAATAAGTTTAGTGCTTTTTGGCCGAGGAAAGGATGGATTAGTTTCTGTGGTAGATGAAGAACATTCTTTTAGAACTTCAGTGTTGTTTTCTGGAATTAGTTAAAGGTCTCTTAGTTTGGGATAGTGTTAGGAGGAAAAGAGAGCAATGTGTTTATCTGGTGCATTAAGCCATCTGGTTTTGAATGAGTGAACAATATCTGAGTTATGTTGTATGTCAAAGCATGCCTTTAATTCTGCTTTAGAAAAGCTACGTCCTTTGAGGCTCGGGGGATTAGGATTCTCTAGATTTTTGAGCAAATGTGTTAGCCGAGTGGTTTTCACTAATTGAAGGAAATTTTAGTTTAATCCTATACCAGAGCGGACCT
Source organism: Nicotiana paniculata (assembly GCA_005239505.1). NCBI lineage: Eukaryota > Viridiplantae > Streptophyta > Magnoliopsida > Solanales > Solanaceae > Nicotiana > Nicotiana paniculata. The sequence goes on along the minus strand of ML326722.1, from coordinate 78,806 downwards.
GATCATTGTTGAGAAAAAGCAGTATCCGTTCAAGCTTTGGAAATTTGGATTCTGCTAAATGGTTACGCAGATAGGCAGCAACATCATCAACAACAACAACAAAACCAGTGTATTCCCACAAGTGAGGCCTGGGGAGAACCGTGTGTACGGAGACCTTACCCCTACCTTTAAGAAGGCTACCTTTAAGAAGACAGAGACGTTGTTGCGCAGATAGGCATCAGGTTTATTATTGCAAGCCAAAATTTGATAAGTATGCCTTCTTTTTATGTTTAGACTTTACAAAGTAGTAGGCGTACAACGACAATTTACCATTCTTGATCATGCAAAAGATTTACATCCACGCGACATATTGGGACCTTCGGATTCTCTGAGATGCACAGTTGTACTGATGGTCTGCAGTTAAGAGAGGGTGAGATCATTCACTCATAATGTGAAGGAAAGGGACTAATCACAAGTTATTTCTTTGTATCATTCCGATGTTAATGTGAGAATTCAGCATAAGCTAAGGCCTAATTGAAAAGCAAGAAAATGTTGACGACCATCGGTTTGGCCAACCTTTAAGATATGAACTCTTCTTTTACTGCTCCTCTGCAATAAAAGAAATTTGATGCCTCAGCTAATATATATATATATATATATATATATATATATGATGTAGAGATTTCTCCTCTAGTTCTACTAACTATCAGTTCTGCCTTCACTCGAAAATGATCAAACTTTTTTCTGCATTGGTGGTAGGTGCAGATTCATGTACATCTCATATCTTTTCTGTTTATTACTTGCCAGGTTCCTTTGCTGGTTCTTGTTTGACTTGCCATTCTTGTACCATTTTCTGTTTTAACTACTTTCTAAGATAAAGTTATGCCATTTCAACTGATGTTTTCAATCTCAGCATATATTTGGTTTATGAATATAATTTGGACAACTTCTCCAGAGTTTGGATCCCTAAGGTTTAGTTACTCATCAAGCATGTTGCATGAACTCTTCTGTATCTCATGAACATTTATATGTGAATCAGTTGACAAAACTAGAGAGGTGCAAAAGTTTAACTCTAGCTTCAGTGGCTTTGTAGTGTTACCATTGCTTATTCGACTCCATTTATACTTCAGGTTGAAATTTGGAGTCGTCGGACATTTATAGCCTGTTTGGCCAAGCTTCTAAAATCAGCTTATTTTGAGAAACGTTTTTTCTCAAAAGTACTTTTGGTGAGAAACAGTTTGTGTTTGACTAATTAATTTAAAAAGCACTTTTGAGCAACTATTAGTGTTTAGCCAACCTTTTTAAAAGTGCTTCTAATTGTTTTTTTTTCTTCTTAAAAATGCTTTTCAGAAAAGTCGTTTTGAGGAGAAATTACTTTTTCTGCTTATGCTTTTACGCAAAAGCACTTTTTTTTTCTTCTATAAGCTTGGTCAAACACTTCAACTTTAAAAAAGAAAATTTTAATAAAACAAAGTGCTTTTGGCCTTGGAGAAACTTGACTAAACAGGTTGTTCCGCTCCAGTACGTCACTGTGTTTTTATTTTGTTTATTTTTTGAAAATGTCTAAACTTACTCGCTACTATAGAGAATATCTTAATTTTTACATTTGTTATACTTTGTGGTATAATATTTGTTGTACTTTGTGGGCCCTCCACAAGGTAGAGGTAAGTCTGCCTATACACTATCTTCCTCGTACTCCACTCGTAAGTATATTATAATTATTATTTTACCGTTATTATTATACTTTGTGGTTATTTATACGCTTGTAGTTAGCAAATTATCTTGTATTTGCAATTATCTTTAGAGCTTTAATGTGACATTTGGTAAAGACTTCCGAATAGACCCCTCTAATTTTGAGTTTTGACTATGAAATCATATACACTAGTTTTTCTGTCTGCAAAATGTATATCGTATATGATTAATAGTTAGTTTAATTAACCTACACAATTGTTAATAACATAACTGTGTTATGTCAAAATGGTGAATAACAATGTGCTTTCTTTCTTTATATTTCATAATATATTTTGTAATAAAATGCTTCATCTACTCACCTTTTAATTCAAAATCTCTTGTTGCTCCTTTGGTAAATAAAATAACAATTGGTGCCTTACAAGCAACTGTAAACACAATAAATCTTGTGATTATTTCAACTCTGAATAATTATTACCGTAATTTACAGCTTATTTGGACGGTTGTTACGTATCGTCTTATAATATATTATATTGTATCGTTTGATAAATATAATGTTTGGATATATTATATTGGTTGCCATCGTTTTATGATATCACATACCAGCAATATGAAGAATAAACTTACAATATTATAAAGAAAAATTATGGTACGAGATAAAAATATTATATAAAAAAAGGAAGAGTAAATGATAAAATAAAATTATTTAATAATAATGAATGGTGAGATAACGAGAAAAAGACAACGTAACGATGTGATCACACCAAACCGGTCATTACATAAAGTGGCACATTTTGTCGTTACGTAACGAGTTTAACGATACGATATAATAAAATTTAAGTAACAATCAAAACAAACATCGAATTTATAGTAACAATGTGATACAATACGATAGGTAACAACCATCCAAACAAGTTGTTAGCTGGAATCGCATCGCAAAGATCAAAACTACAGCTTGTTTGGATGGTTGTTACATGTCGTTTCATAATGTACCGTATTGTATTGTAATGTATCGTATTGTATTGTTTGATAAATACAATGTTTGGATAGATTCTATCGTTTGTCGTTGTTTCATAATGTCAAGCACAAAGAATATGAAGTATAAACTTGTAACATTACTAAGAAAAAATAGGATATATAGTAGAGTTATTATATAAAAAAGTAGGATAAAGAATAAAATATGTTTATATAATTATAAAGAAGGGCAAAAAAAGAGGGAAAAAATAAGGTAATGACGCCACCACATTAAATCTATCGTTACATAATATAACACTTTTCATCGTTACGTAACGACAGATTTAATAATACGATACAATAAAATTTAAGTAACAACCAAAATAAATATATGTTTAAAGTAATAATATGACACAATTCAAGAGGTAACAACTTTCCAAACAAGCTTTTAACGCAGGAGAGTCAAATATTATGAGAGTCAAATCATAAACAAACTCAAATCTACAAAGTTGAGCCACGAATCTAAACTTCCTAATGTTTACAGTTTAGAAATCTCAAATTAAAAGTACTTACCTAATTATTACTCTTCATACGTTAAAATATAATATTACTGCATACGTTAATCATTCAAAATTTTACTCTCTGTTTCAGAAAAGAGCGAATGTGTTCAACATACCACGGCCAGACCATCTAATTTCATCTCTTACTTAGGACACTTATTTCACAATTCTTAAAATAAAAATCAGATAATAAGAAGCTGCATAAAAATATATTTAAAATGGTAACATTTTAAGAATGTTTAAATAATTTATGAAAAAATTGTAGTAGGAAAAAATTATTTGACTTCTCAAATAATAATAATGTCATATAAAATGAAAAAAGAGATATAATTAACTTATATTTCTCTTTCAAGTTTCTAAAGTTTCATTTTCACACTATTCTCCATTATTTTAAAATATACGAGTTTATGTTTTATACAAGAGAAGAATATGTATAGAATCAAATTACTTTCTCCAGTCCATTTTAGTTGTCATATTTCTATTTCACACCTATAAGAAGGGCATTTAGATTGTTATTCCCTTATTTACTCTTCACATTCAAATTTTTTATGCTATATAATTAATACTTTTTACGTTCAAGAATAATTAATATTAAGGATAAAATGAAAAAGAAATAATAATTTTAATCTTAGTTTTCTAAAATGATAAGTATTTTGGACCAATTATTTCTAGTAACCACGACAATTAAAATGAATCGCAAGAAGTATTTGTCAACAATATATGTGCTTATGATTAATACTCCCTCCGTTCACTTTTACTTGGCACGTTTTGACTTTTCACGCCCCTTAAGAAATAATAAATTAAGTGCATAATTTACTAGACACTCATATTAATTGATGCATATTTTATTGGATTTGAGAAATTGATTTGAAATGAGTAATAAATACTGTGGGTATAACAGGAAAAAAAAATTGTCTTCTCTTGAATGCGTAAAGTGACAAGTAAAAATGAAAATCTATTTTTAATACGGAAAATGTCCAATAATATCCTTAAACTATTGGATATAGCTCAATTTTGTCCTCAGTTAGCAAATTGGGTCATTAATATCCCTCACGTTAACAAACTGGACCAATAATGCCTTCATTTTAAGTAGAAATGGCGTGGGATAGCCATTTTTTAACATGATATTTACTTTTTATCCAGTATTTTTAATGCTGAGCAAAAATAGCCAGTACTTTATTAAAATTAATATGAAAGGACGTTTTACCTTTTCTTCATGAGTGTTGTGTAAATATTAAGGACATGGTGTCCTTAATATTTTCACTGCACACATGAAGTTAAGGACAACATGTCCTTAACATTTACACCGCTCATATGAAGTTAAGGACATGATGTCCTAAAGTTTAACAATGGAATGTGCAAATACAGGACATTTTGTCCTTAATATTTACACAACATTCATGTAGTTAAGGACACTATGTCCTTAATATTTACCAACACTCATAAAATTATGGGCACTATATCCTTAACATTTACATTACACACATGAAGTTAACCACACCATGTCCTTAACATCTACAATGTACATATGAAGTTAAGGACACGAGGTCCTAAAGTTTAACAACAGAAGGTGCAATACAAGTTAAGGACATTATGTCCTTAACATTTACACTGCACACATGAAGTTAAGAACACCATGTCCTTAATATTTACATAGCATTCATGAAGTTGATCACGCCCAAATGTGCCTTATAAAAGACAAAGGCGGTCGTTGAAAATATAATCCGATTTAAAGTCCGGAGTCGAATTCTCAGGAAACTAACCTACCTGTTACAACTCTCAGTGATGCTGATGTAAGCTCAGACACTTTTCTGGGTGTAGTATTTTTATCAATAATTGTTTGATGTTATTAACTAAAAAGACTGATATTAAAACTAACAATATTTAATATTAAAGGTAAATCAATGGTAGAAAGATCTAGGGCAGTGATTTCCCCAATTGCTAAACTAATTTTGACTCTTTCGCTATATTCTCACCGTGTTACTCTAAGAGGATTATGAGCTATGGGTTATTGTAATTATCTCTCGAACAACTACAATAATTTACTAGAGTCTTCTCTCGAACTACTCTAGCTGATAACTTATGCAGCTTTAATTTATCCCACCAAAATTTCGTTATCTCTAACCCCACTTTTAAATTCAAGTAATGAATCTCTTCAATTACCCAAAGGTGGTGTTGTTCAACAACAATCTAACCTGGTGTTCTTTCTCAAGCAACACCAAGCAAGTAGACACGATTAATCAAGGGCCCATTCAATTAATCACCATACAAAACATAGCTGAACAATCTTAGATTAAACCTGGATCAGTTATAACGATTTTGAGTCAAAACTTCATCTAACAATTGGTTCTATCAACCCTAGACGGATTGTTTAGTTACGCATGCTAAAACACAAAGAAAGCATAAAATAATTCATGATTCCGAAAATAATGATAAAGATGGAGACTAAAAAAAACTCTAATTGTATCTTGATCTTCTCACACTTGTTCTTGCCTCCAAAACCAATCTAAAAACACCCGTTTCTCTTCTTTGACGAGTTTATAAGGTTTAAATAGGGTTAGGCTAATTTCTCCCATTTTTTTGCACTTTAGTCCCTGCAATTTCTGGGCGTTTTCCGAATCGACCGCGGTCGCGGCAGAACGCGGCGCGACCGCGGTGGTTAGCATGGATTCTGCCTTTCATTGTTTTTCCCACCGCGTTCCAGCCGCAGTCGCGGTGGGCTCCTTTCCAGCTCTTTTCGCCTTTTTCTTGCTTCTTTTCACTCGGGTTCTTCTTGATTGGCCTTATACTCCCTCGATTTACTCCAAAACGCTCCAAAGTATCTTGTGAACATGGATTATTTCCTGCAAAGCATAAAAATACTATTTAGAGCATTTTGTTATCATTTTTGCACTTAAAACCACATTAGAGTAGGATTCATTAAGAGTGTAAATAACTTCTATATAGCCTATTATCAACACCCCCTACTTAAACCGTTGCTCGTCCTCGAGCAATCAAACTATATTTTATATAGACACAACCTTTTTAAGCAATTCTCCTAACCCATCACACCAAGAATATTTACAATAGACTAAGCACAAAAGCGTAACATCTTCACCTCAAGATTTGACTCACAAGTATCACGCATTATTCACAACTCACCCACTTAATCTAACATAGAGATCACTGACATTATCTTTCCTTCATAAATCAAGTGCCCTCACATAACAAGAGAGTAGTTCCACACAATAAAACTCAAGAACACTTAGGAACTCAAGATAGAAAGAATTCACTCACTCTCAGAAATAACATTCATATGCTACAAAAGATGCACTATAGGCTTTCCCTTAGTGTACTACTCTACTAATAGCGTTCATTCGGTCTAGGATCAAGTAGGACTTTATTTGGTTGTAATGTAGGCTGCGGGACGGGTAGGATATATTTAGATATAAGAGTGACTACACCTCCGTAAGCACTTTAATACATATAATTTAACATTCAAACCCCATACTTATGTCAAACCAAACTCCTACTTCACATCAATGTTATTACCCCATATTTCTTTAAGCACAATTACATCAAGAGTTACCACTTGTCAAGGAGTATTTTTATTTTCCTTTTCTTTCTTTTTTTTCTTTTTTTCAAATGACTCTTACTTTTTCAAAACAGTGCACCTTTCTCCTTATTTCATTAGTTCCACTCAAAAGCCAAACCGACCACCCCACATTTTAACTTTTACACAGTTCATAATAATTCAAGTGCTCATGAGAGGTTAAAAGGTTCATATAGATAGTTAATTCAAATAAATGAGTAAGGCTTTTAATGTGGTTGCCAAAGAAACAGGATTACAGGCTCAAAGAGGTTAACTATGATACATAACAATTAGGCATGTAAAATATACATAGCTGGCTCAACAAAGAAACGCCTATATCACTTCCAAGACTGAACAAAACTACTATTTCGCTTTTCAAACACACGGGGCAAGTTCTAGACATCAAATGCAATGCACAGAATAACACACAAACCTCACACACAAATGGCCCATAACTCACTCAGGATTGGATTCATCAAGACACTCTAGTCAAAGCAGTTAAGCAAATTTAAAATCATACAATTTAAGGTACTTATACAAGAGTAAAAAAATGAGCCTAAGCGTCACAACCAAAGTACTCACTATTCTCAAGGCATAACAAAGTCAAGAGATATCGCTTCAATTCAAAACACAACACAATAGCCCCTATTTCTAAAAAAAAACTAACTACACTCGGTTCAAATGAAAACCCTTGGAAAAGAAATCGTGGTATAAAGAAAAACCAAGGGGTTGATACACTACCTAACAAAGGAATTTTTTTATTTTTTTTTCTGACTCAAAACCCTCAAGAGACCTGTCAAAAGGTGTCCATCGTCGGGCTCTGTCAGCACTACTCCATATATATTCCAATAAAATAAAGAGAAAAAAATATTTTTAACTACAAACAAACCAATCAACCTCCCAGCAGTTATATATATACAATAACAAACAGTATCCCCCACCCCAAAACTAAAGAATTGACATGCCCCCATGGCACATAATAATGCACAGTGAGGTAAGGAGACTTCCCTGGTATTCAGTCTTCATCAGAGACGGTGGCCGGGCCGAGTCGACACACGCGCCCTAATGCTCGTAGCCAGGCCATTATCTTCTTCTCGGACTTAGCATTCTGAGTGACTAGAGTGTTAACTCTGTCATTCAGGTTATCCACTGAGGTACGTAAGCCAGAAACATCTTGCTCCAAGGTAGACATCTGGGTGCTTCGCCGAGGCCGAGATGGACCCGCCTCATCAAAAGGTGTCATTGGCGGGGCGGCGTCAGGAACCACCTCATCCTCATCGTCCACAACAATAGCTATGGGTTGCTCCTCTCCCATTGTAATTTTTGCTGGCCCTGAAAGGGGACTTCTTTGCGAGCTTCCCATCTATGAAACGATTCTCGGGGACATTTGCGGCACGACACAGCCTGGTGACTAGTGAAGGGAAGTAGAACCCTTTGATTATCTTAGGAGATCTGATGAACATTTCATCGTGGATTATCCTGGCCACATTGAAGTCATGGCGGTTGACAAAACACCAAACTGCCACTGCACGAGGTGCATTTACATCAGTAGTGTTGCTGGAGGAAAGCAGTCGTCTACAGATGATAGTGAGCCAACATTTAGCTTCCCAAGTGAGAGATTGGGAGTTCAGAGTGATGCCATGCTTTATCCATATTGGTTCCCCTCCCAAAAAGATTGATCGAACAATGAGGGTCCAAGTGACAGGAGATGTCTGGTAGGTTTGGTAGTAATCCTCCGCTCCAGAGAAAACCGGTAGCCGATATGCTCGGCGTATTGCTTCAAGAGAAACATTTACCTGTGTTCTTATGACTGTGACTACCCGGTTGGCGTGTTCCGGGCAATTCACATAGAATTCCCGGACCATTAAATTATTCGCCTCTTCCGGATCCTCAAATAAGACGTCCAACTGGCGTCTCCTCAATTCATGGAACATCTCTGGGCATTCACTCTGTAGGGCGGCCCTGTCAATTGGTACTTCATGTACCATCTTCCGGGCTTCCTTTGCTTCAAATCTATCCTCAGCAGCCTTTGAAACAAACCGAGTAGAGTCAAACCGGCTAGTACTAGCATGGGTTTTGCGTTTCCTGGATTGCGACATGGTACCTGACACAATAAGGTTTATTGTCATAGGGGGTTCAATTTGTGTGACCACCAGGTGGTTACTCAGACTTCACCACCATGATGGTCACATTACCAATTTTTAGCTCAATGTGGCAATTTTTCAAACACATGGTGTGCAGAGATTTAGATAAGCATATGTTAGCCCATAGTGGTACAAACCCTTCCCAATGGCAACCACAATATTCAACTAGGCATCAACCCACTAACATGGTATTCACCCAGCAACACCAAATCTTACCACCAAGCCATGTTAAGTTAATTTACACAAGAAAACAATTGTTTTTACCTAAATGTGGTGGAGATCTACCATTAACATATACATTATACAAAATAAAAGAACACAAAAAGAAAAAGAAAAAAAATTAAGAGAGAGGGGAGTTAGTAGACTTACTTGAAGAGAGGAAGTGAGAGAAACCTGGTGGTTGGGGGTTGTGGAGATGAGGGATAAGAGTGAGTTTGAGGTAGGAGAAGGAGAGAAAGGGGAGGGGAAGTTGGGGAAGTTTAGGGAAGGGGAAAGAGTTTTGTTAAGTTAGGGTTGGGGAATGGGTAGTTGAAGAGGGATTGGGTAATAAGTAGTAATAAAAGAAGAAAAGAAATAGAAGAAGAGAAAAGAAAATAAATAAATAAAAAATCATTTTTTTTTGTATTAACTTACCTGAGCATGCGAGAATTCTCCGTGGTCGACCGCGGCCGCGGTGAATGGGGGGGTTGGGAGACATAATAGACGTGACTTACCGCGGTCACGGTGAGCCAAACCAGTGAGTGTGCTTCCTACCGCGGTCGCGCCGCGGTGACGGTAATCCGAGTTTTTTTTTTTTTATTTTTTTATTTTTACCGAAGTTGTGACTTGACCCTGTCTTCTCCAGTATGCACTCATGTTGCCTTGTACATTAGTAAATGGATTAGTAACATCTACATCAATTATAACAACAATACAAAAGAGAAAACAACAGAAAATCATGAGTTGCCTCCCATAAAGTGCCTGATTTAACGTCGCGGCACGAGCAAACGCTTGCTATCACTCCTCATTTGTGTATTGGAGCTCCTCGAGAGTTATCACCACACTGTCCCCTTTTTCATCACTCATACCAAGGTACTGTTTCAACCTCTGTCCATTCACTGTGAATTTGTTCATCCCATCTTCTGATTCGATCTTTACAGCTCCACTTGGGAATACTTGCACTACTTTGAACGGACATGACCATCGGGACTTCAACTTACCTGGGAAAAATCTCAATCTTGAGTTGTACAGTAGCACTAATTCGCAGGGTTTGAAGTTTCTATCCAAGATGTGTTTGTCATGCATAAATTTCATCCTTTCTTTATACAATCGAGCGCTCTCAAATGCGTGGAATCAGAATTCTTTGAGCTCATGCATCCCATTAACTCTGTTGGTGCCCGCTGTTTCCATGTCCAAGTTCAACTGCCTCAGTGCCCACATTGCTCTATGCTCGAGCTCAACCAGAAGGTGACATGCCTTACCAAATACCAACTTGTAAGGTGACATAACAATTGGGGTTTTGAAGGCTGTGCGATATGCCCATAATGCTTCATCCAACTTTATGGCCCAACCCGTTCTTGTTGCATTCACCATTTTTGAGAGGACACTTTTGATTTCCCTGTTGGACACTTCAACCTGCCTGCTTGTTTGTGGGTGGTTTGGTGAGGCTACCTTGTGGCGAACACTATACTTCTCCAACAAGCGTGCAAACACTCTATTGCAGAAGTGAGATCCACCATCGCTGATTATAGATCGGGGGGGTGCCAAAACGGGTGAAGATGTTTTTCTTTAGGAAATTGGTCACCCCCTTTGCATCATTGGTTTGTAGGGCAACTGCTTCGACCCACTTCGAAACATAGTCTACGCCCACCAATATATACTTGTTACCGTAAGAGCTGACAAATGGCCCCATGAAGTCGATTCCCCACATGTCAAATACTTCCACCTCTTGGACTGTGGTCATTGACATCTCATGACGTCGGGATATGTTGCCCGCCTTTTGACATTCATCGCAACTTTTTACCCAGGTATGAGCATCCGTGAACAATGCACACCAGTATAATCCTGATTCTAGTACCTTTGCTACTATTCGGACTCCTCCAAAGTGTCCCCCATATGGAGAAGCATGACAGGCCTGCAAAATAGAGGGTTGATCTTGCTCGGGGATACACCGCCAGATCATATTATCAACACATATTTTGAATAATAAAGGCTCATCCCAATAATAATCACGACAATCCCGGAAAACCTTTTTCTTTTAACTCGAGGAGAAATCATGCGGTACTATACCACATGCCAGGTAGTTAGCAATATCAGCATACCATGGTGCCTCCTCCATTTTCATTGCCAGTAATTGCTCATCCCAGAAGGTCTCGATGATGTCTCCAACCTCTGTTCTCTTTTCTGCCCCTTCCAACCTTGAGAGGTGGTCTGCCACTTAGTTGTCTGTTTCTTTCCGATCACGAATTTCCAGGTCAAACTCTTGCAGCAACAGAACCCAACAAATCAAGCGGGGTTTTGACTCCTTCTTTGCTATCAAGCACCTAATGGATGCATGGTCAGTGATGTGAGACTAAATTGCATAGTTTAACATGTGATATACCTTATATTTTATGCGCATTAATGATAAAAAATACACTTGTTATGTGCTTAATGGAGTTTATTTTATGTGTAGGTGAATTGGAGATGGAAACGGAGCTAAAAGGATGCAATTACGTCGAAAATACGCAAAAGGAGACACGATTGTGTCATTTCGTCGAGCACCTTGTGTCCCAGATAAATCTATGATCTTAGAGTCTGGTTGATGATACCCCTGGCCAGATGTATGTTCCCCACATCACTAGGAATCGGTTTGCACTGATTTGGTACAACTGGATAACCGATACTCCCTTTCCATTCAGTTCTGCGACGGTGTCGATTTGCAGAAAATTGGAGATTCCTACGTAAGGCCGTTTTGTGGTCCGGGCTCAGCCTGGGACCTGTCCAGGCCCGCGAGCCCACATGGGCTTTGGGCTAAACGGGTTGGCCCGTATGATCCGAGCCCAAGCGGTCCTAGGAGCCCACGGTGGGCCGATTCATCATGGGGAGACCGCGAGCCCGGGACCGGCTGGCGGGCCTGGGCTGGTTCAACTGGGAATAACTAGCCTAAAGGGTCCAACGACTATTTTTCAATTTTTTTTATTTTATTTTTAATTGGCCAACGATTGGAAGTTTAAAAAATAGTCGTTGGCCTGCCAATTTAGCCGTTTGGCACTTTCAAAAATAGTCATTTGTCCCCCAAATTTTGTGTTAACCCCAAACTTTTTATAATTACACTTTTTCCCTTTTCTCAACTATACATACCCCCACATTCTTTCATTTTTACTCACAAAATCATCAATCTCTCTAAAAATTTCTTCTATAATTGCTTACTTTATTATTGCAATTTGTGAAAAATTATGAAGTTGGTGAATTGAAGTATTCAAGTCTTCAATGATATACGATTTTCAAGAAGTTGTTCGTCAATTCGGTAAATTCGTTCCAACTCTTAAGTTTTAATATTATAGTTTTGTTTGTTTTGTTTGTATAATTATAATTAATATGTCTTATTCTTTGAAAAATATGTTTGGTAAAAGTAAGGGAAAATCCAATATTGGTGAATCTAGTGGCCAAGCTAGAGGAACTTACGGAGGATGCTGCTTCGCCCTGAAGCGGTGATAAACAAGCTTCTTTTCCGCCACCACCAACGAAAATTCCTCTGAACCTTGAAGGATTTATGAAATTTGTTAGAGATAATATGTAGACTAATATGTAACTTGTATTTTGGCACATCTTCATTAGTTTTTTTTTTCCTTTTAATGGTGGTATTAACACCTTGTTGTGCTCATTCCATTGGGGGGGAGGAAGACTAAGAAAAATATTGTCATTTTTTGTTAATGTCGTAATAATAAAAATTTTAAGGCATTCCCTTGAATATTTCTTTACAATTTTTTTGTGTTTAAATTTGAATTACAAGATTTAAGTCACAATTATATAATATAATTTACAGGAAATTGCCTTAGATAAAAAAAATAGCCCGAAACACTTAGGTCCACTTAGCCCGGCACCATATGGGCTTAGACCCACAATGGGCCGGTTCCACCCTCCGGGCCCGTTTGGCCCGGCCCATTTAGCCCATTTAGGCCCGGGCCCGGACCACATTACAACCTTATTCATACGGTTGAATTGTGTGAATTTTGGGAGAAATTTTACAATATGTGAGACATGCCACTTAATACTTGTGTGAGGGACTAATTAATAAGGTGTGGGCCCCAAAACGCCAAGCAATTCAAGTTTTCTATCTACAAAATCCCAGCTGTGTTCCGCTGTAAACAAACCAAAATCTATCTCAGAATCTCGTTTGCCAAATTTTCAGCATCACAAAAAAAAAACTAAACTAGTTATTTTCATTTTTAGATTTTTCGTTGGTAACATTATAATTCTATATTGTGTATATAACTTTAATAACATAGAATTATAGAATTAATGTACGTATAGTTAGTGAAAAATTCGGAGTTTCTCTTCTTGAAATCAATTTAGTTGTAATTCTTTAAACTCCCAATTTTAAGATTTTATAAATCTGCGTAATATTAGAATAGTGAAAGAGAACTTTTTCCAGAGGAAGAGAAAAAAGCTGGAAAATAAGCTAGCGTTTGGCCATAGATTCCCGAATTTATTTTGAAAATTTTGATTTGGGTGAAGTTTGGTTTGAAGATGAAAATGTGTTTGGACATATGTTTTCAAAACATGTTTCACATTTTCTTTTTGAAAAAACATGAAACATGACTTATATCCACAAGTTCTAAAAACTATCACAAATACCCAACAATACCTTAATTAATAACATTCATTATATTATCGTAAACCTTAGTCCTGAACATAAATAAATTTGGTACAAAATTATCATTTTTATAATGAACTACATAATAACACTATCAGATGACCGAGAAGACGAAGCAGCATTGTTACAAAATAATAAATGGTGGATTTTTTTTTATAAAATATAAAAGTTTGGGGTAATTTTTTTCACTTGTCACGATTTGAATGGAGACTCACACAACTATTGTTTGTTGTGTGAGACCCAATGTAAAATTTCTCGAATTGAGGTGAAGATGTGTGTTGAGTGACGGAGATGTACTGGTTTTATGGGTATGGCTTGTCTCTCCCACAACTTGAAGCTGGGGAGAGGACTGCGCATCCAGGTTTAAGAGAGAGCCGCTTGTGTGGATGCCATGTCAGTTAATTAATGCCTTTGAGAAAGCATACGTGGACAGACGTTAAAATAAAGGTATTATTGGTCCAATTTGCTAACGTTAGGGATATTAATGACCCAGTTTGCTAACGAAAGATAAAATTGAGTTATATCCAATAGTTTAAGGATATTATTGGACCTTTTTCGTTTTTAATATACATGTCAAGTAAAAGTAAACGGCGAATAACATGTTTGACCAAACTTCTAAATTCAGTTTACTTTGAAATTTTCAAAAATGTACTTTGATGAATAATAGTTTGTATTTGGTTAATAAATTTGAAAATCACTTTTGATTAGCAATTAATATTTATGCAAGTTTTTAAAAAACAATTCTACGTATATTTTTCTTAAATTCAAAAAAATACATTTCAAAAATAATTACTTTTTTTACCTCTAAAAGTGTGGTCAAACGCTTTAATTTTAAAAAAAAATTACTTTCACTTAAAAAAAGTACTTTTAGCAAAAACAGAAACTTAGCAAAACAAGCTATTAAACTCAAAATGTAAACCATGGCGGATTCAATTTTAACCAATATTGTCCAAACAAACCAAAATTTGGCTTAAATCGGCAGAGACAGTAAGTGGAGAAGAATTTCAGTATCTTCAGAAATGGACGATTACACAAGAGAAATGATGGACCTCAAAACCCTAGTCACTCGAACCCTAGAGAAGAAAGGCGTCCTTGCCAAGATCCGAGTAATTTACTATTTACCCCCTTTTTCTCCTCTGCATTTTCCTTTCTTTTTAATGTATTCTCTTCTAATTTCTCCTTTACTTGACCTAAAATGATGCTAGGATCCGATCTGGTAGTTATCTATCCATGCTTTGAAAGACTCTTTATTTATAAAATTAAAAAAAGAAGAAAATGTTCAGTGCAGAATTCATGGGTAGTGAGAATTATCTGACTCAAAAGTGGAACTTTTGGAATGACTGTAGCAGCAGCTTATAGAAATATCAAATTTCATGCTTACAAGATAAAGATATTCAACTCATTTTTCCACTCGCATCCCACTAATTCTTTTATGTACAACAACAACAACAACCCGTTCAACCATTGATAGGAAAGTATGAAGGTCGAGGAATAGGCTAGTAGAGTAGGTAGTGTACAGTGTTCGCAGAGCCAGAATTTTCTTTAAGGGGTGTCAAAATATATAAAAGTAAAACATATCAGGAAATTAAGGGGAGTCAATACATAGTATATTCATATATAATTATTTTTTTAACCTAGCTACACAGTTTATTTTTCCCGCGAATTCCAATAAGGTGGCTCCGCCACTGGTATGGCACGCAGTCTCGCTTTCTGTTGTTAGTAGGTTTTTATGACTAACCATTATTTGCTTCATTGTTGATCACCTTAGTATCTTTTTCTTTTTATTCTGCTTTTATATAGTTTTTTGGTACTGTCCCTTCTTGTCTATATTTTCATTAATGTGGTGCTTATGTTTGCCTGAGCCGAGGGTCTATTGGAAACAACCTCTCTATCCTCACAAGGTAGGAATGATGTCTGCATACACGCTACCCTCCCCAGACCCCACGGTGTGGGATAATACTGGTTATGTTGTTGTAACAACAACAACAACCCGGTATAATCCCACAAGTGGGATCTGGGGAGGGTAGTGTGTATACATACCTTACCCTTACCCTTGGGGATAGAGAGGATGTTTCGATAGACGCTCGGCTCAAGAAGATGACAAGAGACAATTCTTTTATGTACTAAAAAAGAAAGAGGAAATAGAGTTAGAAAAAGGCTGAAAGTGAATGTGTACCAAGTTGGATTTTTAATGCTTGCGAATTGTAGCGAAAAACTAAAAACTGATGATCTCTAATTGTTATGTCACATTTGCTTCCCTTCCTTTGAGTTGGATCATTCTTTTTTTTTTTTGGTTGTAGATTGCATACCCTATGAGATAATTTTACAATTTTACGGTGTGACATTTCTTAGGCCGAACTTAGAGCGAGTGTTTTCGAGGCAATTGAAGAGGAGGATAAGGTAATCGAGAAGGATGAAGGCTTGGCCCCTGCACTATTGGGTAGCTGCAATGATCAGGCAAAACAACTCCATAATTCACCTTCAGGTCATTTTAATGTTTTTGTCCTTTTTTGTTATTCTTCTGCTTATAAATCCTTGCCAATGTTTTTATTAAAGATGGAACGTAAGACATACTTATGTTGTCTAGAATAATTCTATCTGACTTTGGTAATATATCAGTAGCTGAGTTTAAATACTGCAGCAGGCCGCGTGTTAAAAGTCTCAATCTTTTGCACGTTTGACCTTTGGTTGCGCAACCTCCATCAGTACTATTTAGGACTTGGGAGTTCAATCTAAATATCTGTTTTAGGATCTTGTTCTGTGAACCTCCCGCGTGATAAACCTAAATCTTACTTGTAGATGGATACACCTTTTTTTCAATAATTGACGATTTGGCTTTTGGATCCTTATTTTGTGAATCGTGATATTACTTTCCTGCTTCAAACTGATTTAGTTTGTAAGTTTTGATGAAATAAGATATCTAGAACAACTAAAAAGTACCATCCCCAAATTCAATTTCCAGTCTTAGAAAAAATCCTAGAGAGTGTCATCTATCAGCAAAGTCAAGTATGTACTTGCACTCTGCATCTGTGTCTTAAAAGGCGTTTTTTGAACGAGTCTCGGTGAGAGCCCCCGGAGTAAAAACGCACTGAGGCGTACTAGCAACAGATAAGTATCGTGCAGCATAAGTCCCAACGCTTCGGGCATTCGCTTACACGTAAGTCCCAACTTTCCGGGCGTTCATTTGGGGCGTACGCCCATATAACATTTCCAAATTGGAACCGAAATTGCTTAATAATTCCACTTTTAGTATGGCTATACTCAGAAGTTAACTCGTAGTAAATTTTCAAACTCAAAGAACTCAAAAGTCAAAAGGCTTTTTGTAATTTCTTAATCCTTGCTCTTTGCCATTTAGTAACAAATACTCTTTGGCCCTTGGTCTGCAAAGTGCAAACTACAAAGCAAGAGCTTTTTCCTCAATGCGTGTGCTTCCATGCATGCATCTTTCTAATTTATGCTTCATTAATTTTTTCTTTTCTCTCTTTGAAGTATTCTTTTCAAGTTTGCTTTTGGTTTTAGAATTTCTTTTTGTATCACTCTAGTTTACATATTGTTCTTGGGACTCTATTTTATAAAACCCAACTTTTGTAGTACCTGCAATAGGAAGGACCAATTTAAATGGTCAAAAGTCTTTTCTACATCCAATTTGCAAAGGATCCTTTTTTTCTCCTTTTTTCAGTCCCCAACCCAAAACTTCATTGGCTATGAGAGGCATCAGTGATCTGTCTTCCCTGAATGAATGCGTTCTGATATTCACAAACAAGTTTGTTGATCACTTTCTTCAATCTTTCAGCTAGAGCTTTGGCAACTATATTGTAAATGCTACTAATCAAACTAAGAGGCCTGAAATCCTTCAATTTTACTGCACCTTCTTCCTTTGGTATTAAAGCAACAAATGTGGCATTACAGCTTCTGATCTTCTGCCCATTCTGATGGAAGATTCAAGTGTTCCCAGAATGTCATTCTTTATTACTCCATGCCTTTTGATAGAATGCCATAGTAAAGCTATCTGTTCCATGTGCTTTATCAGGTGCACTAGACTTGATAATTTCCAGTAACTTTTCTTCTTCAAATGACCTTTCCGATCAATTATATTGTCCATGCTCCAAATATCTAGCTGGGGCCTGGAAGTGCGAGCGGGTGTTAGAGTGTCTCACATTGGTTGAGGAATGGATTTTTGTTATATTGCTTTGACAATCCTCATCTCTTGAGAAACCTTTTGGGATTGAGTTAGGCAATGTCTATTTCCTTTATGGCCTCCTTATCCCTTTTTAGTCATGCCTACTATTTCTCGTTTTATGATTTTTTTTTTGGAACTAAAATCTAGCAATGTGGAAGGTTTTGGTTAGACCTTACTTGTATACAACTAATAAAAATAAAGATATGAAGGAGGGGAGAAACATAATGGCTTTTGCTCCTCATACATCAGATTAATTCCGTCACAAAAAATAATATATGATAGAAGTATCTAAATGCAAATTCTTTTGCAGGAAGGAGCCCTCATTTTGACAAGAATTCTAGGAAACTTAACTTTAAAGAGAAAGAATCATCTATAGAATAAAGATATTAAGTTTCATGGATATCCCTCTTCACATGTGATCTACAAAAAGTATAAAGAGACATCTTTTACAAAAGATACTAAATTGTGAGGGATATACCCTTCAAATTAAAAACTTCTCTTGTAACCTTAGAATTTTCACAAAGTTAGCTAGACATGTCTTATCTGAATCTGATTGTGATGATAACATACCTGGTATTGCACTCTGTTGCATCAACATCGATGTGTTTTAGCTCTAAGAAGTGTTAAAATTTGATACATCCTCCTATAGTACATCACTTTGCTCATATGTATTAACTTTTGTTTTATCCCCTCTCTTCCTGTTGTGCAGGAAGGCTACTAACTGCACTTATATGTGAATATTTGGATTGGGCTCAATTAAACCATTCACTTAAGGTTTATTTGCCAGAGTGTAATTTGGTAATCATGTACAGGGTTCTCCCGAGTGAATATATCCTGTTCTTTTTAATCTTGTCAGTATCTTGTTCTACTTATGAAGGACCCCTTATGTGATTGTGTAGCCAAAGGATTCATGGAAATCTGAGCTAAAAGAATTTAGCAGCAAGAATGGATATGATCTTAACAGGAATGGTGATAGCGCTCCCTTGCTTTTGGATGTTCTTGAAGGATTCTTGAAATATGAGGTTCAGTAAAACCTTTTAGTTTAGATGTCAATATAGTCCGACATGATTTTTTTTTTGTTTGATATGTGTAAATACTTTTAAATATAGTATTTGCAAATAACAGTTTCCTGTACTATGTGGCTCAATATGCAAGTCTGTGGTTAAGAATTATAGTAAGTATTGTTACTGATTTTTTTTTTTTTTGCAGAATTTATCTCAAGCAATGGGTGCTGGAAAGAGATTTACTACATCAGATGCTGGATCTCTTTCCAATACTGAAGCTAGGAACATTAGGAAGCCTTCTTCATCTTCAGTTGCTGGAGGCTTACCTCCACTGGGAAGGTTAACATATAAAACGTTATCACTTCTTCTCTTACCCTCTCATTTGAATTTTAATTTGACTTGGGACCACTTTACACCACAGGCCAGGTCCTGCTGCTCAGTCATCTGGTAAGTAGTCTAGCTGTCCACCCCCCCCTCCTTTTTTTTTTTTTTTTTCCTGTTGGTAATTAATTCCCAGATAAATGCATGAATTTCTGATATTGTTGAGATTCTAGACAGAAGAGCAGGTTCATCTATATCTGGATATAGGAAGGATGAATACAACTGGAGATACGAAAATGACGAGCTTCCGCAGGATGTAATGCTTGCCTCATCTGCCTTAGAAAATCTTCAATTGGACAGAAAAGCTTGGAACCTTACCTCTTCATGGCGGTCAGTCTTTAAATTTTCAGTGGGATTTAATTACAGATTTGGTTTTAATGTAATCATCTATTGACATGAGTGCCAAACAATCATATGTTTTAAAATCTGGCTTGGAGGGTAAGTTTTTAGAAGAAAGGCAACCTTATCGCTTCTATTAAGGCAGTATTAGTAATATGCTTATTGTAAAAATTCATTTATGTAGCTTAAACTTCAAAAGAGTCAGATTGTGGTTAGGTTTTATGCTACTTTTCGTTCTTTTGATGGGAGGGGCTTATGCTACTTATTTATCGACAATTCCGTGATGAATGTGACGATGTCAATGTAAAAGCAGCTTAAATATGATGTCAGCATGGCCTCTGTTTTTGGGGGGGGGGGGTAGGCATTACCAAGCAGGTTCCTAACTGTAGTCCATAATTGGTGTGCAACCTGACGGAGTAGCAGCATGTGGTCAATAGCTTTACCCAACCTCTTACGTAGCAAGCACCTGTTAGGTTGTTAGTATGAGTCATCTTCCTTTTCCTCAAATTCTCAGCAAAAGATTGCCCCCCATATTGCCAATCAACGGAAGCACCTTTTCTAGGCTCTCGTGGACTCATACTGAGACATGGCAAAAGCCAGGTCGTCCAACCTCAGTTATATGTAATAAAAATCCTTAACTGTGAATATTCCTTTGCTTTGTCCTTGCTTTTGAAAGATTGAACTGTCGGTGAGATTCTGCTTATACAGTATCTCAACTACGTCCTGAAATTCGTCAACTTCCCAATCCTGTAAGTTCCTCCTCAACTTCAAAACATATACTCACTCTGCATTATGTAGGGAAGTATACTTGATAAAGTGCTCATTATCAGCTTTTTCTTCCCTCAGAAGGGTGGTAAGGTGAAAGCTATCATCAATCAGTGTTTCCTTTGCTCTTTGGATTAGTATCTCTCTGCCACCTTACTGACTTTTTCTCCTCTCTTTCAATTATCAAATTCTATAATTCACATATCTCGTGGGATAAATATAATGGTTGATCCAAGTACATTGCCGGAGTGACCCATTCTTGCATTAGAATACCACCTTAACCTGTGATTGCAGCATATGCTCTAACTCTGCATGGGGTGACTTTGTTAGAATGATCATATCTTTGTGTAGAAAGGTCCTAATGACAACCATTTTGATATGTTGAAAACTAAAATGCTAGCACAATTTTACTTATAGCACCATGCCCATATTCTTGTAGAATTTAGAGGTTGTGACCTTTTGAAATAGAGTCATGTTCACTTGCTAGAAATTGCAGTTGTTGCCTAAGTTTTCATCACCTTTGGCCTTAACCCGTATTGTTCTTTTGTTATTTGACTTTAAGAGCTTGTTTGGATGGTTGTTCTCCGTTGTATCGTATTGTATTGTTATCCCAAAACAATGTTTGTTTTGATTGTTTCATTAAAATTGGTTGTATTGTATTGTTAAATCCATTGTTCCGGAATAATGAAAAGTACCCTTTTTTGAAACAACGGATTTGGTGTGGTGGGATTGTTTCCTATTTTTCTTTCCAATTATGCCCTAAATTATTACTCCACAATTTTATTTTACCCTTTACCTTTTTTTTTAAAATTTTAACTCCAAATCTCCGGCCTATAACCTACTTTGTTTTTTTCCAGAACTTCTGCCGCCAGTGTTAAAGGTGTTTTGGCGCCTTCTGTTTTATTTTTTCTCCTAATTTGCTTTTAACTCAATTCTAATCTGTCTCACTCCTTTGTTCTGTTTTCTTAAGGTGTTTGCCTTCTTCTGTTTTAAAAAAAAAAAATTTTTATGCATAATTTTTGATAAATTTAATATTTAAATAATTGAGGATGTTTTAGTAAACTTATCAGTTACAGTATCAGATACAGTCAAACCAAATAATAAAATATTATTTAACAAATAACAAACAATACAATCTGTCCAAACATTGTATCCATAAAATGATACGATTAATACAATACATTATAAAACGATGGGGAACAGATCCATAAATCCAAATGCCTTCAAGTTCTACCTTGGCTTGTAAAATAACTTGTATTGATTGCACCTACTTTCCTGTCAATATACCATGATCAAATGTGATAAAAAGCATTAGCCCTTCTATAGCTGTGGGTGTGTGCGCAATAAAAAGGTTGTTCTGTACTTCTGTTATGCTTAAAAGTTAAGAAGTTGTACATGGATATAAATGACACTGGCAATTTACCCCTAACCTCCCCCCCCCCCCCCCCCCCCCCCC
>ML326722.1:0-56921 GCA_005239505.1 Nicotiana paniculata | reverse complement strand
AACCCAAAAAAAAAAAAACATTGCCTTGAAAAGTGCTCCCATAGTAGAAGTTTTTGTTACATGAGCAGAGGGAATTTGTTCAATTATCACAGTGATAAGCGATGACCAAGATAATCTGCTGAAGTTCTTGAAGAACCTGCATACTCTAATTTTTCCACCTTCGAGTTCACTGATGATACTTTCTCACCTTGTCACCCCTTTTCCATAAGAAGGCTTAGGTCTCTCCATTTGTGAGGCATAACTTGGCATTGCATAGTTGACCTTCAAGTTCTCTACCTTGGCTCGTAAGATAACTTTTATCGACTGCACCAAGGTTCCTATCAATATACCATGGTCAAATGGGATAAAAAGCATTAGCCCTTGTTACTATGTATGTCTCCCTTGTCTCTGTTTCTTTCCCCCTCTGTGTGTGTGTGTATGTGTGGTAAAAATGTCGGTCTGTTATAGTTAAGAACATGTTGTACGTCAATCTAAATCTCATTTCTAATTTATCTAGAAAAAGCACATTGCATGCTTCAAAAGTGCTCCCATATTATTAGATTGAGTCAAAAATTTTGTTACATAGTGATAAACGATGACCAAAAACTGATGATAAGCTGCTGATTTTCTTTAAAAAAATTGCATACTCTAGTTTTTCCTTCTATTGATGTCTCTAAACTGCTGTCCAGCAAATAAATTGGTATCTCAACTTGTGCTGAATTGGATTGCAGGCACAGAGGTGATGACATATCTGAGGATGATAGCAGGGGATGAATAGATGAGATATGGGAATTGGTGATATCCTTCTAACTTAGAAATGCAATGTTCTGATGTATGCTGTGTATGATTTAAATACTATATTGCTTGTAGTAATTAGTGTGAGCTTCTCATTTTCCTTTATTTTTTCGTTTCTCATTTCACCCCGTGTTACGAAATCTCCCCTGTGGCTAAGCAGCGGCGCTGTAAGAATTTTTTTTATCATATGACGGTTGCTCTTGAGTTGGATGCCCGACGTTATTACTAGAAGCTGGATCTCCGTGATATTACTATTTGCTGCTAGTCAGCAACTAATATGGACCTTTATTTGTAGCACCTCATTTGACTCGTTGACAGTAGGGAGACTGAAATTCCTAAGAAGTTCAGTTCCTGAGCAGGCTTATAAACATTGTAAAATTTTACTTTTAAAAATTAATTTTTGCTAAAACTGAAAAGTAACCGTTTTCCGAGTGTTGCTTGTTCAAATCACTGGTAGATTTTCTTTTCTTCTTCTTTAACGAAAGGCTGGGAATTGTAGCGTTGATTTCGAATCCAGCTTTACGACTGCTAATTCTTGTCCAACTTTTTATTCTGTGCTATTTTGGAGTAGAAATGTTTCTACCGGTTGCAGTTGGACGAATATTTGATGCATAAAATGCTGTAAAAATAAGCGCAAAATGGGACAAAATCTAGTTCATTTGAACTTTAGAGAAACATTTCAGTGATAATGGTAAATATAATAAAGAATCAATTTTATATGAAACTTTAATTGTTTCGTTTTACATTCAACTCCAGTGCACACAAAACCTAGATACATTCAACTCCAATATAATAGAATGACTTAATTTCCTTCCACGACTGAATTGATCAATGAGGTAAGAAAACAAAAGACAATAAAAGCAAATTAAGATAAGCTCGATAGCTATTGCCTAATAGAAAAACCTAGATACTGTCAACTTAGTACAGACCTCGCTAAGAATTAATGCAATCATATTAGTAAGAAAATAACTATTCAGCTATTTATTGATACCCCAAGTATAATGTCCATCAGTGTGATTTCTAGTATTATACAACAAAAGTACTTTTTTTTTTTGGGGTGGGGGGTGGGGTGGGGCACTAGTATTTCTTACATGCTTGTCATCAAGAAGTCCTTGTCTTGATTAAGATAGAATACAATTGAGAACGATTATACAAAATACAGTAATCAAAAGTTCCTTTTGCTTTACACCATTCTACTGATTATTCTCACTTTTAATGAATAAGCAACTGACTATACGAATGCCCTGAAGGGTGGGGATAAAGAGAACACAAGAATACAAAAATTATTCTTCTATTATAGTGGACCTCAACATCTGGCCCTTTGAGATTTCTATCTTTAAGATTCTTGCACTTTCTCCTCCAACTGATGACCGTTTATTTCCTTCTGTTCCTCATTCACAGTTTTGGTGTCATTAACCTCTTCGGTCGGCTTCCCCTGTTTCACTCAATTATTTTTATACTAGATATTAGAACCACGATTTACTATTAAACGAACAAAGAAACAAGAAGTCTGATATATTTTTACAACTTCAACCACCTACTAAAACTCGGGGGTTTGCAACTTTTAAATAAAGGCAATCTACTGTTACACCTTCAAATCTTTCTAGTCAATACTTTAAACGGGAGATTTGCATCCCAACTTTGCACGCCCGTTTGGACATAAGAAATTTTTCACTTTTTTCCTAAATCAGTGTTTGTTCATAAAATTTTCAATTTTCACTTGAAGATGCATTTTGGAAATTTTCGAAAATCTGAAAAACTTCAAAAAGCTGTTTTTCAAGATTCACTCACAAAACTTAAAAAACAACCCAAAATTATATTCATGTCCAAACACAACTCTAAATTTCAAATACCATTTTTACTTGAAAAATTTTTCCCCCCTATTTTGAAATTTTACAATTCTTATGTCCAAAGGCCCACTAGGTATGTGCTGACATGTATAATCACAGAGAAAATGGGAAACATATGTGAATGTTTCATATTAGTATTTTGTTATTACTCTTATCATAATAATCCAGCCGGGTAATAAAGCATGACAACAGAATACATAAAGGTCACAAAAATGCAAGGTAAGGCTGCGTAGGTGGTCCGGCCCTTCACCGGACCCCGCGCAGAGCTTAGTGCACCGAGCTGCCCTTTAAAGGTTGATATTGATGTTATAGAGATGTCCAATTTGCAATATGTCTATGGATGGACTACCAGCGAAAATGTCACAGCATTAGCAAGTTAGACAGATCAACAAATATAGTGAATTGGACTAGTCAACTTTCTTGGTAAATCATAAAGGCTGGAGGCTGGCAATCTTACAAGTGAACATGTGATGTCTAACAACTGCCAGAAAGGTGATAAGCCAATCAACTAGATTTCATCCCTAAATTGGAGAAATTTTACGACTTACCTTGCTGCTGTCACGCCAGCCAAGTCCAAATGGTCTTGAGAGCAAGCTGATCTTTCTAGCGGGTATCTCTTGTGATGAATCTACATTGCTCCCTACAGGAGATGAATCTTGCCGTGTGGATCTATAAAAGAATGTGTTCTTCCATGTTAAGAGAAAATACAAGATATGCATTAATAAATGTAGTATGGTTTTCTTATCACTCTTAACATAGACATGGTATTGTCCTTTAGCAACCAATAAAGCAGTTTCAATGGCAAGTAAACGACTAAGTAGAAATAGTGTTAGTAAAGAACAATATGATTACCAGAGCATATGATAGTGTGTTTAATACTGCAACAAAAGCAGTACATCTAAACATGGTTATATACCTCGGAGAAGGTAGTACTTTATCTTGACCAGATTGGTACTGCAAAGTAGCCTCCAACATTGTTTCTGCCATAACCACCCTCTTTTCCATCTCAGCAACGGAAGCAATGGTTTCTTCATACTTTTTCTGCAAGTTGTCGCAGTGACACACAGGATGTTCAACATATCAGTAAACTACCATCATATTTCCAAATTTAAGTTCCCCTATAATGCATGAACTTATGAACTAGATAAGTTTGAGTGGAGAAACACAAAGAATCTGATGGAGTGAGAATTCCCAGATAAAGAATTAGGAATTTAAATGTTTCACCAAGAAATTCAATCAAAGAAGAAACCTGTAGCACTTGAGAGGCATGTCTTTGACCTGCTGCATCTTGTTCAGCGTATATACGAGCATCTTCTGTTACCCTCTGTTCTTGCTCCACCCTCATCAAAACCTACAAATGTTAAATAAATAAACCCAAAATAGAAAGAAAGGGGGATTAGGAGATAATGTTCCGATACATCATCAAGCAAGTAATGAAAATTGTCACCTGAAGCATGGCATTCTCTTGTTCTTGCTTAGCAGCAAGTGCCTGTCGAAGCTCAGCAACCTGTCTTTCTAATTGCTCAACCTGAGTCCATATGAAAATACCAATGTTCAAATGTAATTGTGTTAAATTCAAAATTTTCAAGGAAAAGGAAGATGATATATGCCAAAAGCAACCATCACTTTGTGGAGCAGAGTACGACAAATAAAAGCTCTAAGTTCAAATGCACAGCAGGTAATAGTGATGGAGTCTATTGTGCTAACCGTCTAGAAATTCCTCAAGTCTACTTAACTAGATGTGTGGAAGCACATAGTCACAGTAAGCCAAAAGGATTGCACATTGTGTTATTTATCGAGAATGTGGTTCAGGTGTATATTCGGGTATGCAAAGTTGCATTTATTGTTCATAGTCAAGTTCAACCTGGGATACTGCTGAAGGCAAGACCATACTTATAAAACCACCATTCTCCCATAGATCATTGTAAGCAGGAGCCGATTATACATGTTAGAAGAGACGGGGAATCCGGGCTAACATTAATTAGATTATTAGGTGGCTCCGCTTATACCTACTCCATGAATAGGAGAGGCACCTAAATGCAAGCTGGATGGTTTAGGTGGCTCCGCTTATACCTTCTCCATGGATACGAGAGGCAGCTAAATGCAAGCTAGGAGGAATGGACTGGAAGCGCGGTTGTTCTTTTTGCTTTGTTTTTTGGGAGGAAATGAGTTGGGGATATAACTTCCTACTCTGAAGAAAGACATAATTCATTTATAAAGAAGCTTCTCAAATACCCTTGCGCTCAACTGCCGCCTATTATCCTGCTTGACCATCTCCATCAATGCTGTTTCCAACTCCTCAGCTCTGTGGACAAGGAAAAAAATGAGGAAAAAGATATCAGTCCCTTATCAATATGAGGTCTAGGTCCCTTAGATTTCTATACACACTAAAAGGTACAAGAGTTCTTCATTCTGAAAGCTCTCAAATAAGATTTGGAGTAGAAACTGAGAAATATTCAACTTCAATGAAACCTTCTACAGTTTAACAGGTTGCCCTCTAAATGGACAATTGAACTGCCAGTCCACAAACATCAAGATTTTCTGTTTCTTTTATAGAGTTTTTGTAATTTTTCACTGAGTTAAAGGCTGGCAGGGATGAGATCAACTTGCCCTTTCAGAAGCTTCCTTGTTAGCTGAACCTAATTCCATTTTGAATAGTTTAATTTTGCACCACCACTTATCATTTAGACTCTCTGCCCCAACCTGAATCTTGACGGTGCTGCGGGAGGACAAGAATAAGGAGAAAAGGTGATAGGCTGGGTTTAAACGGGCAGAAATGGGAGAGTACATGGCGTCAGTTCTTTTTTTACTTTTTCCTTTTTCTTAAAAAGAGGTCACTGTCGATGCAGCCAAAGAACAACATTTGGCTTCCGATATAGTTTACAGCTTGATCGTAGCATAAAACATTAATATTTGAAATTCTACCCAAAAGTATAATAATTAGCTGTTTCAAAATCAGTACATTCGTACGGAACACAAAGGAAAAGGAGCCAACACTGGAACTTCATACTTTCCCAGGAATAGTTTTGAGAAAAGCCAACCTGCACAATATTGTGCTCACTAGATAAAGAAGCATGAACATGTAAAATATGCACCTGAGTTCAGCAGATCGTTTCTCCTCCAGCAACTTGGACAACTCAGCCTTCAGCCAAACCACCTGATAACGGTCATGCAGTAATGTAGGCAAAATAGATGTAAGTCAGAATTGTCTGTGAACTAATAGGTTATGCTATTGGGAATATTACTTTTAGGATATCCAGAATAACTGATAATTTACTCCCCACAAATTTCTAAATACTCAGAACAAAATGAAACCAGAAAAAGGACAGGAAGGAAGAAATTGGAGTTGAGAGTAGGTAAATAAAGGATAACAGAGATAGGGAGGGGAGGGAAACAAGAATGAAGAAAATGAAAAGGAGAAAGTAGATGGATAAAAAACCGGTAAGTGCTTTATAGATGGAGAAAAAACCGGTGAGCGCTTTACCTTTAGAAATTTAGACAACATGCGTTTTCTTAAATTTCTAACTTAGCCAACTAAAATATGTCCTCAAATGAACTGTCACTTCAATTTCTTGATAAGCAGGGTCTTCATGTACATTGGATTATGTCACCAGTTTGATGTCAATGGAATTCTCTTGCTTTGTATAGCCAATACTGTTTGACCTTAAATAAAGTTATGTCGGGAGAAGGTAGAACATTAATTATCATCTAACAAAATGCTGGAGTGTCATTAGTTAAAAGACTATACTCCAGCCAATGACTATTTCACCTTTCATTAGTTAAGTTGATTGACCTAAGTACCACAAGATTCTTCAGGGTGGACATAGCATTCACTTGAGAGAACGTATATGGGATTGGTATACAAGTGATTCATTGGGCATCTTTTAATGATTACACTCAAATAGTAATTTTTTTTTTTGATGAGGTAAGATGTGATTGCACTCGCATAGTAAACAAGACTGATTAGAGTTATATGGCGTTTATTGTCTCATCCTATTACAATGCTGATTGAGGCCCTCCAGGTAAAGTAACTGACTCCCAAGAGAAATACTTAGAAAGGGTCATTTGGTACATGGACCAGTTATGCCTGGAATTATAATGCATGGATTGTTTATAGGGTGAATAATAATGTAGGGATCATTATATGGAGCTTGATTACTTTATGGATTTTTTGGCCTTTATGTTCTAGACTGTAACTTTTCTCCAAAACCCAAACAATTTGGACAAAAAAGTCGGATATATCACCAGTCTATACCTAATTTCACAGTTCTGGACAAAATTGATGGTCATATTTTTATTTAACACTTATCTTTGAGAAGTTACTTCTACTGCCTTCTTTAACTATCTGTGCGCATACAAAGA
Organism: Nicotiana paniculata; assembly: GCA_005239505.1. Lineage (NCBI taxonomy): Eukaryota > Viridiplantae > Streptophyta > Magnoliopsida > Solanales > Solanaceae > Nicotiana > Nicotiana paniculata. Next base: position 49,935 of record ML326722.1, on the reverse strand, counting down.
AAGTAGGACACGAGACCAACTCACTTTCTCGATGAACATCACATAACCTTACCCCTTAATGGAAACCCCCAATCTGTCTCCTTTTCCTACTTGTTCTGTATTTTCCCTAATTCTCGGGATTGTTTAGCTATAAAACTTCAATAAAAAACTTCGCCTGCAGCCTCTAATCCTCAAAAAGAAGAAACAACATTGATTTTTACCACATCAGGCCAGGAACCGAGGTGTTCAAGCTAGCTACACATTAGTAAGCTAGATCACTCTACACATTAGTAAGCTAGATCACTTTTAAGTAAAAAGAGACGCATATATCCCTATTAACTAAAACTTATGCACCCCGTTTTATCCATTCTCCTTTTCAATTCCGCTTTATCAGGCAACTCCCTTCCAAGCCATTAAGCAGACAAAATTTACTTAAAGAGAGAAGTATCTTACTACTCAATCCTTACTTTATTAATGACCATCCAAGTTTCACTCTTTTTAAATAGACCCAAGTTTCATTTTATAAGCACATTTCCATACGAATAACACTATTGTGCTGGAAAGAAAAACTAATTTCAGTACATTGTGCTATTTCGGATAATCATATGAAATCAATTCTGGAGTCCCCATTTAAGCAGCAAGAAGATAAAGCTGGTAAACCAGGATTAATAAAAGATGATCAGGAGGGGTGCAAGTTAAAAAGACAGAATTCAAATAAAGAATATGTATGGGAACATAACATGGGAAGAAAATTACCTGCTCTTGGAGATCCGGAGCAGAAGCTATTTCCACATCACCATTAAGGCTCATGTAAAGTTCATCCACATTAGCAGATCCAGTATCTGCCTGAGATGCATCACTATTTATTAGTTCATAAGCATTCTGATCTGTTTCAGTGGTTTTGACAACTATAGATCCAGGATCATGCTTAAAACTGCACAGTTTGGAAGATAAACCCTGACAATTCCTCCAATCTTGAAGTCCTTTGGACCTTTCTTCAACTGCAGCCTTCACAAATGGTCGATGCTTGTTTCTTAGTTCTTCTAATCGAGCTTCATTCACATTTTGATAGCCCATGCAGGCTGTCAGCACCAATTGACTGCTATCAAATGTGGATCCAGCAAGTGACTGCAGCAGGGTAATTGCATCCCCTGCATCTTTTGTCGTAACTAATGCAGGTCCTGAACAAGACCAAATATGTATATCACTTTTGAGCTCCACAAAGAAGAGAATTGAACGACAATGGCAAGGAAGAAAAGAACTTGCATTAACACAATGTTTAGAAACTTTCCAGCTCTCATGAATTTAAAAATATTACCATAAAGCTCCATCAAAGCGAGTGCAGTACGGAATAACATCACTCGATTTCCTTCAAACAGAATTACATCCCAGACCCTAAGGACTAAAACCAAGAAAATTTCATGAGAAAGGAAGCAAACAACCAGTAAGACAATCCAAGTGCCAAGAATAAGTTTAAGACAATTGATGTCAAATTTAATATCTCGTCAACTTAAATCCTAATTAAACATGTATCAGCCATACTACAGAGATCAGACATTTCTAGATGAGATAAAAACAACTTACCACTTTCCCATGGAAGCATGTTCATAAATATGGAGAGGAACCATGGTCCAGTAACCCATGCTACCTGCACTCCCAGGTAATCAAGATGATTAACTGCGCAGATGCATCAATGGGCAAGGAAGTCAAAACATATGGGAAGCCATATAATCAGTAAAGATCTGGAGAAGGAGCTTGAATTAAAGAAGTGGGAACAAGAGATATACCCAACTTCGGAAATTTCTCCCGCACCAACACCTCAAGAACAAGTTGGTCAACCTGATAAGAGACGATGTAGCAAATAAAGAACTGTTGATATCATCATATTTCTCACAATGCAATTTATTCGTGTCAAACAAATGAAGGGGAAAAGCAACTGTTAGCAGATGAAATACTGAACTACAGCTAGTAGAAGCAAAACTTGTTTGTTACCTGAGACTCTATCATCTCTTCTGAGTAATAGCCATCAAAATAGTCATCTAGAATCCCCACTAAAGTCCTGTAAGTTTAACAACATATTTATTTAACTAAGCCAGACTGACCAAATATACAGACACGCATTTAGCACTTCAGACCAAACTAACTCTTAAAGTGCAAGGTATTAAAGAAGACTAAAGCTGTTCCAACTCTGAATTGCAATTTCAAATAAACCAATAGCATCAGAAAACTATTGAGAAGCAACTTTATTTTAGAACATAAATGAAGGCATATCCATCTGGAAGAACAAGATGTAGATGAAATTCAAAACATACCAAAAGGCGTTTTCCTCAGGCATCAGAAGCAATAGCAAACCAGCAAAAAAATTCATGGCCTGCATTATTAGATGAGCAAAACTGAGCAATGTAACTTAGAACGAAAAGAAGACTTGCGTAGTGACCAGACTGGTGAACCACAAGTTGAAAAGAATCAACACCTTAATACAGAACTGGAAATATATCACCACCATGTTTACAATCATTTGCAGAAGCAAAAGAGGATAAAAAACAACTTGGTAAAATTCCCAAATAATGAAATTCAACGAAATATTCGACATTTTGACACTGAAGAAAGAAAACCGTGTCTACAACACTTCTTATGACCAACAGAAATCAAATAATAGAGAAGTACTTGATGGAGAACCTGAAGCTGAAAAATAAAATTTTGTGGCTTAACCATTCAAATTGCACGTGAATGGAAAAAAAAAAAAGAATTTAGAACTAGGTAGAAAATATTATCATTCGCTCATCCTAAATTTCATCTTTTCCTTATCTCCAACTTTGAAAACTTTGCCCCTTCATATATCTTCATTCTATCTTGCTCATCCGAATTTTTTTCAAAAAAAAAGTTTTCAAAGCTTTCTTTTTTGATCTTTTGGTTCCGTGTTAGATAATATTAGGCATTCAAAAGAATGTGGAAAACATCTCTTTCAGGCTACAACTATTACTAGCTCTCAGAAACTCCAATTGGGGGCGGCTGTCATTTGAAAATTTATACGGTAACACTGTAAAAACACTTTTTATATGGTGCTTTCTAAACACATTTTAACTTTGCTTAAATGATTGCAGACAAATTTGCAAGCAGATTTCAAAGAAATACATAAACGACACTGTAATACATAAATTTCAATCAGAAGTTGGAAGCTGTAATCTAGCAACTGAAGACAAAGGATGCTTTGGGCGGTATTTCAAACTTCAGCAACTATATTACGTCCTCTCAAAACATATTTTGAACAAAAACTTCGCACTAGTTATTTCTAGCTCTCTAAATAAGCACAACAAACGCCAAAACTAAATCGATTACCAGTTCATGATGTTTGATTTGCCAATTCTTACGGTCACATGGCCAATCCAAATGTCAAACATCAAAGCAGACATAATTACTCCCCCACCCCCCCAAAAGAAAAGAAAGTAAGAGACCAACAACAACAGAATTACCTGGCAATAGCCAACAAAGGGATTATGCCGAGCATAGGCAGTAAGTAAACGTCTTAAAGCATTTCTTCCATCCTCATCTAGAGCAGGATGTCCAGGAAATGTCCGTGGTAGATCCTGCATGAAAGATGCAAGATAAGATTGAAGCCAAAATGGATGTTCAATGACATTTTTAATCTGCCTTCATGTAGACGGTACTGAAAAAGGAGTTAAAAAGTAGCATGCTCAATGACCTTTTCAATTTGCCCTCTCCATTTTTCAGGAAGACATACAGTGTCCATGCTTGCGTCCACACAACATTCATTACCCTTTGGTACAATATTTTTACACTCTGCATTATTACCAGATTTAGTGCCTAAAGCAAGCAAATCCTGGTAATAGGTCTCCACTCGGCGTGCCTTCATGCCCACAAAGGCTTGCCAAAGCTGTGATTCAAGTATCAGCATTACATAAACAAAGCTAATGCATGAACTCAGATGACTTAAAGAGCAACAGCATAAGAAAATTTTGAGCATTCTATCTAACCTCTCCCCTGAGAGCCATGGGTACTCCACCATGAACAAGACACTCCAATTCTTCTTTCCAAGGAGGTAAAGACTCATGATTCTTAGTAGCCGAATGGATATTATTTTCATTTAGAGGAACATCTTGCATGGAATCCAGTTCAGATCTGTCGAAAGATTCTGATCTTGCTAAATCATAAAACTCATTGTCCGAGTCCTCTTCAGATTCTCCTTTCGTGGCTCTAGCCTCTTCAATTGCAGGAAGATGCTCCTGCAGACCTCGGTCTTGCTCATTTTTGGCCAAGGTTTCCATCTTTTTTACACGAATGATCATCATATCCTCAATGGCACGTAGAGTTGGTCTAATCTCCGACCATATCTGGGCCTGATGAGTTTTCCTCTCAACTGAGGTTACTGTATCATCCTTCTTTCTTGCACCTTCAAGATGACCCTCAGAACAATGCTTTTCATCAGTTTGGTTATTGGTTTCATCTGCATTCTGCAAAAAGGAGCTTGCATCCTGCATGGATGATTCAGTACCAGGCTTGCCGGAGTTGCCGTCTGCCGACACCCCATTTATGGCCAACTGAGCAGGCTCCGCCTGCCGTTCCAAAAAGTCCGTCCACCTATCCGACCTCTCTTCCTCTTCTTCCTTAAAACAACGAAACAATTGACAAAATCAGCAAAAGTATTTAAGTTAAGACAATCAAAAGAAAAGTTTCTACATGGGAATGGCTGCTGAGAAATGTGGTAGAAGTACAATAGAAGGAAGCTGTTCTCAACGTGATTCAGCTGGTTTTTGATGCTTCTTATATAACTAACTAATTAGACGAAAATTCTTTTAGTTTAATGCTCCTTTTTCTTCTGTTCCTTCTCTCTTCTTTACACAAACTTCCTCGCCAATAAACAGGATACTAATTAGTAAACCTGTAATCATGAGAAGATAATACCTTGTAAATATTTGCATATTCATGATATCTTTGTACATGCTGAGGCCGCACAGAGAACCCATAGGCATCCCTGTCCATGTTAATACTTATATTTATTAGTCAAAAACTTTTGAGAAAGTTTTACTACAACAAAATCTTTATGAGCAGAAGTTTTTCGCACATTAATTTAGATATTTCTTCTTCATGACTGAGCATTATAAAAATCAAATAAGACAACCTGAGCTAATTGAACACAGTAATGGCCTATTAAAGCAGTATGTTTAAAAGAAACAATCTGAAAAATTTCAAATAACATTTCACCAATAGTTCAGTATAATTACTTTGTAAAGCATTTATAGTGTTTAATATTTACATATGATCTCATACAAAAAATTTATGCTTTGATTTGACGGTGGAGCAAATTATCTTTTGAATTGAAGGACAAACTTTAGGCCTTGGAGCAGTTCCATAAATTCCAAGCTTGAGCTTTTGCCAAATGTAATTATAGCGGAACTTCTGGTACAAATTAGAGAAACTTCTAAGCATTTACCAAATACTTAAAGATACTCGTTCATGTTAGAAAGCAGTTACTTGTCAAATGCACTACACTCCCAATGTGGCCTAGATGAGTCACAAATTAAGTGCATTAACGGGGAAAAAATGTGAAGAGCCATTCTAACCATCAAGAAATGCAAACCAAGTTCGAAGCACATCTCTTTACTGCTCTACTTTTGCTTTTATTTTTCCTCGTGCACACCTCGACTATTCCACCTTATACAGGCAGTGAGTAACTCTATCCACTCTACTCTTTTCATTGTTTACTAGCTGGCAGCAAATAAAGTCACAGATTACATTAGAAAACAAGTTTTCGACAAAAAAAAACTCAGTTTTTAATAGCTACTCAACACCTCAAATCTTAACCGTACTTACCAATATACGCACTTGAAACTAAATCATATCAAAACAGACTAATCATGTAAAAATCGAAATAAGTTCATCTGAATACTAGGTGGAGGGCAGAGAATAGATGGTATAATCTAGAATGAAACAGAGAGGAATAGTTCACAAAATAGAGCACGATGTGAAAGGGACACGTGGAGGGCAGAGAATAGATGGTACCTCTTGTGATCGATTGAAATGATGCAAGGATTCAACACAGCTGTTTCTGCACTCGCCTTCATTGTCGGTAAACAGTATCAAATACTTGGCCAAAATCCGTTGATTCTGATTTGAATTTCAACTAAATTTCAAGGCTTTTTCTTCCATTTTTTCTGAAGATGAAGTTAAACACTTCAAAATGCAGTTTCATATAGTTAAGCCGGTGACTAGCATGCTACTCAATGTATGAGGGAGGACACGTGGCATTCACATGGAAGAGCGAGTTTAGCGTCAGAGCGAATTTTTTGAGTGAGAGTGAGGAAAAGGAGGAAAGATTTCAGTGTTTGAGAGATCTCAGGGTTTTGGATCAGGTAAAAACTAGGCCAGTGGCTGGCCCATGTCTTTTGTCCAAACTCCCAAAAGTTACTTTTTCTTTTTATTGATGACCCTAAGGGGACCAAAATTGTACTATTTCAAAAGTAGGAGACTTATTTTTAACCAAAAGGACTGCAATTAAGGATCTAAGAATCTAACTTTTCCTTTTTCTCTCTTTATTTACGAAGAAAGAATGTCCGATGTGGCACTCCTATTTCTTTGTTTTACACCTTGTTTATTCTAAAAATCGAATAACTATTGAATTTATACGCAGTTTTAAGTATACGTGGATATAACTTAATACAAATTAAGAAAATATGTTAATATTGAAATTGAGGATAAAAGAACAAATGCAAACCACCGAATAGAATAGTCTTGGCCTTCGGGTTCGGTCACCCTCAAATCAAGAGATGCCTTAACTGATGTATGAACAAAATAACAAGATGATAAGAGCTAGAAATGACAGTATATTGCTTTGTGTTACGTATTGCGATGTCTGTTACAAATGATCAGTTCCCCTTTTATATTTGGGGAATACTATTCTTGGTACAATTCTATATAACGCAAAAAATCTCATGATTTGCTAACTAACCGACCACTCGTTGATACGTGTCGTGATTTCCGTCATAATCCCCAACCAATCACAAATATTTCGGCCTTCTGTTATTCGGCTCGGCAAATTTTCCTCGCTCTCGTCTAGTCTCGATCTTATTTGGTCCTGGGGTCACGATCTCAACGATGTAACTTCACACCTCGGTTCGATATAACCGAGCTCGAGTTTAATCCTGTCGCGCTTCAGTCTTGATGGTTCACATAATACGCGAACCCGATTTCGACCGTATACATATAATCCCCTTATTTTTCGGAGAGAAGATGGCGAGAAACGATATGAACTTCCGAATCCTCCTTCGATGGATCATGGCGTAAGAGACAAACGGTTATTGAGACATCTGATCATGACGTAAGCAACAGATGGTTACATAAATGTCTCGTCGGTCTAGTTACCAAGGCATTAAATGTATGTCAGTTGTTGGTCTTCCATTATAGGTTCTGAACTATCATTAGCAGACTATAAATATCCCAACTTTCATTCATTCAAAATTTACGTTCGAAACTCCTCGTATTCTTGTTCTTCAAAAATCTCTTCACTCTCCAACTTTTGTACCCTTTTGCAAACCATTAAGTGTACCTTCTTAATTTCCTCTTCTTCATCTCTGCTCTAAAATGGAGAAAACTTCTAAGATTGTCCCACAAAAGGAGGCCGCCTCTTCATCATGACCCGTTGGCGACGGGGCTGTGGCGGAACCACACCCTAAAGAGTTTGTTCCGGCAGGGTGCCTGTCCGTTGCTGATTTCAAGGTCGAAAAAACTTCCTCTGTACAGGGTCGATGCGAGCGAGTCTCGAGATATATATGTACGATCACCGATTATCTCCTCTTTGAGGTCAAAGAAGATTGCAACTGGGTTAATAAGCATGTGGAAGTGCCTTCGCCTGAGGAACCCATTACTACCCATGTGAAGGGTTTTTTAAGTGTTTACACTTACCCCTTCATGTTGGGTCCCTTAGACCTGGTCATCATCGCCTTCTACAAGAGGTACGAAGTCTTGGTAAAATTCACCCCTCCTTCTAGAGTATAGTGATTCTTCTTCGTTTCTTCGTAAAATAAAATCGAGGGGTGTCCCTTCACCCTCGATCACCTTATGTGCATGTACAATCCCCGAATCTATCGATGGGGGTTAATCAAACTTGCTCGTTGGGCCAGCAGCGACGAGGCTCGGGACCGAGTATGGATGGGCTGATTTGTTCGAATAAGGACTTCAGACTTGATCCTTGCCGAGGACATGCCATTTCCCGAGAAATGGAACATGAAGTGTAAGTACAATTTTGGCTTGAAGATTGTATTTATTGTTTCTCCTCTTATCTCCCTCCTTATCGGTGTTCTTGTGGTGCAGTTGTGGCCCAGATATCTGATGCAGTTCCTCAACTCAAGGAGTGGGCCGAGGACCTTGTGTCATAGAGACCATATTTCGAGCGTACTTGGATGGAATTGTCGAAGGGTTGGTGGGAGTCCCGTAATCATGGTATGTTCTCTTTTCCGATTCAGTAAGGTTTGACTTTCTCCTTGTGCCGTTGAATCCTTATTGGTTTTGTTTTCTTTTGTAGGTCTCCCCAAATATGTTGCTGTGAGGACTCCATCCGAGGATAAAGATGTGCCTCTCAAGTTCCCTGCTCTGAATCAGGGTGATGAGAAGAAAATAAAAAGGGCCCCGAGCTCTCTGGACTCGAAAAAGAAAAAACCAAAGATGAGGCTGGCACGTAAACCTAAGGAAAGTACCAGCGTCCTCCTATCGGACTCGATCCGCTTACTGAGGGATGAGTCCGAAGAAGAAGCAGAAAATTTTAAGCTAGTGGCTCGGGTGTGGACTGCTTTGCCTCAAGCCGGGGAGGCTGCTGAGAAATAATTGGGTGAGACTTCTGAACCGGAACAGGGTGCGGCTACTTTTCCCCAGGCCAGGAGAGTCGAGAGAGATACCGGAATCGACACTTATCGAGCAGAGGAAGGCGCCCCAAAAAATGCACTTGGGGTGATCAACCTTACCGAGTCCCCTCAATTCTCAAACGCCAGGATCCGTGAGGCCGTATGCTAGGAGGTCATTCTTATGAGAGGCCTCAGGGGGCGACTGACATCCACAACTTCTTGGATGAGTTAGATTCCACTGTCTCAGAGGATGTCATCGGGCTTGGTGATTTGCCGGTGCCAAAGAAGGTACCATCAACGGGGGCCAGCGGATCTTCTTCGAGCCCAAAGCTGGTGGATCGGTTCCCGGTCCCGAGCGTTAATCCTGACCGAAGGCGGTCAATAGTTTTCTCTGTCCCGGAGGATGCCCGGGTTTTCTCTGCCCCTGTGGGGGTTGCTAGCTACCTTCGGTGCTTGGTGACCGAAGAGGACCGGGTCGTGATGGACGTGGTGGAAGCGCCCTGCCTATTCAATGAAGCTCAACATGCGTTGAATCGGGTAACTTCGAGTGTCCCTTTATTATGTATTTCAAATTTGAAGTTGCAAATAATCCTAACACCTTTCTTTATGCTTGCAGGCCTCGTTACTACACAATGAGACTTTCCTCCAAATCCGGGAGGAGTTATCCCAACACGAGGCCGAGGTTCGGGAGCTTACCGAGAAGAGGGTCACTTATAAGCTTCCGAGTGAGAAACTTCAGGCCGAGTTAGAAGTGGCTCAGAAGGAGCAAGCCGAGTGGGCCGAGCAGGTAAATTGAGTACTTGAATATCGTGACCTTGGTGCAGGCCAAGAAGATCAAGGAGCTCCAATCTGAGCTAAACTAGACTATTTCTAGTCGAGAAAGTCTAGCCGCGGAACTTGAGGCTGCCAAATCGGAGGTGGTTGTGGCCAAGAGTCAAGATCAATGCTGATGCTAAAGTGGCCCAATTCAAGGTTGACGTCGAGGCGATTCAGGCGCAGGCCAAGAGCATGGTGGAGCATGCAAGGTGGCAAGCTCAAAGAGAGGCCCTCGCGGGAGTCCATGCTTAGAGCTTCGACATGCTGACGGAAATCAAGAATGCCAAAGTAGAAGAAGTCAGGGTCCGAAAGCTGGCTTTTTCGAGGAAGATTCCGAGAGCTTAACCGAATCCGAAGGCGGGGAAGATCCCGAGGATGAATACGCTTCCCCTGATGAGGACCAGGCCACTTAGACCTTTAGATGTTTTTATTTTTTTGCTTTTCCATCCTTTTGAGGTCGTTTCGGCCATTGTATATTTCTGTATCGGGCCATTCTGGCCTTTGTAAAAAAAATATATATATATATATATATATATATATATATATAAGGCTTTTTTTCCCTTTTGGATTTCAAATTGTCCCTTTGCTTTATTACTTGTATTCACAAGGGCCGGCATGCTTTAGCATAAAATAACTTAGGTTATGTTCGAAAGTTCAAACAAACCTTGCCTTTACATTACTTTGTTTAAAGGCATCTTGGGGGTTCGGTGTTACCGGAAACCTTTCCCAAAGTAGGTAGCCGAGATTATAGTTTGTCGAGGGTAGCCTTTAAAACTAGTTATGAAAAATTTTCTTTTTTGAAAGCCTAGTTTTTGTTATGGGTTTCGAACGTCTCCGAGCCGTGTTAATGTGGTCGTAGACTTTTAGTTCGGGAGCCGCCTATTGGACTTGCTTTCCCAAATTATCTGGGCTTGCCCTAGATAACAGTCCCCGAGTGGGGTAGTCGTGGCCTTTAAAAATCGGGGAGTTTCCTAATAGGTCTTATGCCCCCGAGGCCCAGTGACTTGGATCGTTCGAGTTTGTTTTCGGATGGCAGTCCCCCAGTGAGGGAGTGATCATTCGTACTCCGGTTATAAGTGGCCCTTGAGTTTACTTTTATGATATCGTAAGTATGAAATTCTTTAAGGGATGTAAAGAGGAAATTTTTAAAACATAAGACGATTGCAAGGAAAGTACTTCTCTTTATTCTTGTGCAAAACAGACATACATGCGTACATGTTTTATGCCAGGGCTCGGGAAATTTATGTGGGCACGGTTCATTTGACCGTTTGGCCTTTTAATAAATCCTACCTATCGATACCCTTCCGTCACGAAGTAACTTCCTTGCTAAAGTTGATAACCGAAGGTAATGCATATATGTGGGTAATACCCCCCAGTATTCGAGGTTGATTGTAGAGGAACCTCAGATACTGTTAATGCGATCTTCAACACCGATTCATAATCGGTCTTGATTCTAAGTTAGCACGGTCCATTTTAGCCTCTTTAAAAACCTTGCCAAAACACCCATTTGTGACAAAACTAGGCTAAGGAAAAAAAAATGCAACGCGTGCTTTCAGACCTAAAACTTCGTGTCGCTTCTCTCGATCACCTGCAAGTGTTAGTCTAAAATAAAAGGAAATAAATGGGGTCGTACCTTAGCAGTAATATTGTTTTAGGTGAGTTACATTGCAGTTGCTTGGTAGTTGTTCTCCGTTCATCATTTCGAGCTTGTAGGATCTTTTCCCGGTGACCTCGAGAATCCGGTACGGTCCTTCCCAGTTCGGACCCAACTTCCCTTCGTTCGAATTCTGGGTGTTTAGTGCACCCCTCTTTAGTACTAAGTCCCCGACATTGAAGTATCGAAGATTGGCCCTTCGATTGTAATACCTCTTGATCCGTTGCTTTTGGGCAGCCAATCGAACAAGCGTGGCTTCACGCCTTTCATACAATATTTCCAAGCTCGTATTCATGGCCTCGTAATTTGATTCCTTTGTTGCATATCGGTATATGATACTTAGCTCCCTGACTTCAATCGGTATTAGGGCTTCGTCCCTATAAACGAATGAGAATGGAGTAGCCCCAGTACTGGACTTCACGGCCTTTTCTTAAGGTTTTGGATTATGGTTTTGTTGGTCGATTCGGCTTACCCGTTCCCGCTATGGTGATAAGGTGTTGATAATATTCTTTTGATCTTATGATCTTCGAGAAACTTTGTCACTTTGCTGCCAATAAACTGTTTCCCCTTGTCACACACAATTTCGGATAGCATCCCAAACCGACATATGATGTGGTCCCAAATGAAGTCGATGACTTCCTTCTCCCTAACCGTCTCGATGTATGTGCTTTAACCCACTTAGAAAAATAGTCAGCCATAAATAAGATAAATTGAGCCTTACCTGGTGCCATGGAAAAGGGCCAACAATGTCCATTCCCCACTTCATGAATGGCTTGGTGAATCATTCGAGCATATCTTTGACATTTGTCACATTTTTGAACGAACTCCTTCACATCTTTTTCCATGTCGATCCAGTAATAGCCAGCTCTGATTAGCTATTGAACCATGATTCTTCACCTGAATGATTTTCGCAAGTTCCCTTATGAACTTCCCTCAGAACGTACACGGTATCTCCCGGTCCCAAACATATTTCTAGTGGGCCAACGATTATTCTTCTGAACAAGGTTCCATCTTCGGACAAGCTGAATCGGGCTGCCTTTGTGGGCAGGGCCCTTGATTCTCTTGGATATGAGGGAAGTTTCCCGGTCTTCAAATACTCTACGTATTTATTTCTCCAATCCCAGGTAAAGCTTGTGGAGTTTATCTCGGTGTGACCTTCCTCTACCACTAACCTCATGAGTTGTACAACGGCCCCTGAGTTGAGCTCGTCATCCTCGATCGACGACCCTAAGTTTGCAAGGGCATCGACCTCATTATTTTGATCTCGAGGTACGTGTTGAAAAGTCCATTCTTTAGACCGATGTAATATTGCCTGTAACTTATCTAGGTACCTTTGCATTCGCTCTTCCCTGACTATGAACGTTCTGTTAACCCGATTTACCATAAGGTGGGAGTCACGCTTAGCTTCGATCACCTCCGCCCCCAAGCTTTTGGCTGTTTCGAGACCTGCAATCATGGCCTCATATTCAGCCTCGTTAGTCAATTTCACAATTCTAATGGATTGTTTAACTACATTACCTGTGGGTGGTTTCAGTACGATGCCGAGTCCGGACCCTTTTGAATTCGATGCACCATCCGTAAAGAGGGTCCATATTCCCGAAGACGTCTTTGAGTTTAACAACAACTCTCTTTCGACCTCGGGAATTAGGGCCGGTGTGAAGTCAGCCACGAAATCTGCCAAAATTTGAGACATAATGGTTGTCCAGGGTCGATATTCAATATCGTACCCGCTGATTTCTACAGCCTATTTAACCAATCATCCCGAGAGTTCGGGTTTATGCATTATATTTTGCAATGGGTAAGTTGTCACAACACATATAGGGTGACATTGAAAGTACGTTTTCAGTTACCTAGAGGCGCTTAACAATGCGAGCGCCAATTTTTCTAGGTGGGGATATCTAGTTTCGGCCTCACCCAAGGTCCGTCTAACATAATAAATCGGAAATTGCATACCTTGTTCTTCCCGAACTAGGAGTCTACTTACCGCTATCTCTGATACTGCCAAGTACAAGTATAGTTGTTCGTATGCCCTCGATATGTGAAGCAGTGGCGGGCTCGATAAATATCGCTTGAGTTCTTCCAAGGACCGTTGGCATTCCAGAGTCCATGTGAAGTTATTTTTCTTCTTCAGCAATGAGGAAAATCGATGAACCTTATCGGAGGACCTTGATATGAATCGCCCCAAGGTGGCTATGCGCTTGGTTAGCCTTTGCACGGCTTTCACGATGTCCCCTACCGTGATATACACGATAGCTTTAATCTTGTCGGGTATTATCGATTCTCAGTTGGATACCATGAATCTGAGAAATTTACCTGACCCAACTCCGAACGCGCATTACCGGATTCAGCTTTATGTTGTATTTCTTTAATATACTGAAAGTTTCCTGCAAATGCTTTAAATGGTCCTCTGCTCGTAGGGACATAACTAACATATCGTCAATGTAAACTTCCATGTATTTTCCTATTTGTTCTTCGAACATCCGGTTTACTAGGCGTTGGTAAGTGGCACTGTCATTTTTTAATCCAAATGGCATTATGTTATAGCAGTATGCGCCATACTTAGTGATGAAGGAGGTCTTTTCCTGATCATTCGGGTTCATTTGTATTTGGTTGTACCCGGAGTAGGCATCGAGAAAACTGAGGAGCTTGTGGCTGGCCGTGGCATCAATCATGTGACCAATGTTAAGCAAAGGGATAGAGTCCTTGGGGCATGCCTTATTTAAAATCCTTGTAATCCACACACATTCTTTGTTCCCTTTTTAGGGACTACTACTACTACGTTTTCTACCCATTTAGGGTATTTGACTTCCCGAATGGACCCTATTTTAAGGAGTTTAGTTACCTCGTCCTTGATAAAGGCATGCTTGATCTCATAATTGCTTCATCGGAAGGAATTTCGGGTCCAGGCTCAGTTTATGAGTGGTGATCTCTGGTGGGAATCCTGTCATGTCAAGATGGGACCAAGCAAAAAAATACATGTTAGCTATAAGAAATTGAATGATTTTTTTCCCGAGCTCGATTATTAACCCCGTGCCTAGGTATACCTTTCGATCAGGCAGATGTTCGATCACTTTGACCTGTTCCAGCTCTTCAACCGTTGATTTGGTGGCGTCGTAATCATCGGGACTATGAAGGATCGAGGAACCCCATAATCATCGTCTTCGTTAGTCCCCTGCTTATCCAGTTGGGTCGAGGCCGACATAAGTGATTGCTATTTGGCTTCCTGTTTTGCTTTCGAATCTGACTCCTTTATCGATGAGAGTGTTGATATTGGAATCACTTCATCGATGACAAACATTTCCTTCACGGCAGGCTGCTCCACGTATATCGTTTTAATCCCCTTTGATGTTGGGAATTTTAACACCCGGTGAAGGGTCAAGGGCACAACCCTCATGTTGTGGATCCACGACCTCCCGAACAGGGCGTTATATCTCATGTCCCCTTCAATCACATAAAACTTGGTCTCTTGGATGGTTCCGGTTGCGTTCATCGATAATGTTATTTCTCCCTTAGTGGTTTCACAAGCCATGTTGAATCCATTTAGCACTCAGGCCGCGGGCACGATTTGGTCCTGTAGGCTGAGTTGTTCTACAATCCTTGATCGAATGATGTTGGCCGAACTACCTGGATCAATTAACATACGTTTAAGTCGAGTTTTTATACATGAGTACAGATAGTACCAGTGCATAATTATGGGGATGCATGATTTCTTCTGCATCCTCGTCGTTGAAAGATAAGGTTCCTTCTGGTATGTAGTCTCGAGTCCATTTCTCCATCGTGATTGATACTTTGGTGCGTTTTAACATCGGACCTTGGGGAACATCAACCCTTCCGATGATCATATGAATGACGTGTTGAGGTTCTTCTTGCGCATTTTGTTTATTAGAATCCCTGTTTCTGAAATAATTCTTGGCTCGGTCACTCAGAAACTCTCGAAGGTTGCCGTCGTTGAATAACTGGGCTAGTTCTTCTCTCAACTGTCGACAATCTTCCGTTATGTGGTCACGGGTGCCATGATATTTGCACATTTGGTTGGGATTTCTTTGGGCTGGATCAGTTTGTAAAGTTCGAGGCCATTTGGTATCTGTGATGCGTCCGATAGCCGATATGATGGTGGCTGTGTCAACATTAAAGTTGTATTCTGATAACCGTAGTGCTTCTTTAGCTCCGATAGGCCTGTCGAAGCCGTCTTGCTGATGAGCCCTCGAGAGCTCTGGCCTTGATCACTCCTCCTTTCATTTCGTACAGGATTTTGCCCAGATCTGCTGCTCCTACGATCTCCATTATACGGCTGGTACCGATCCCTGTTCAACCTCGTTTCTCGGTCAATATCCCTCTTGATTCTATCGACCGGTCTGATAGGATAAACGGACCCGGAAGGATCCCCAAGCTGGTCATCTTCGACTGTAATCTTTGATTGATACCGATTGTGCACATCGGCCCGAGTAACAGCAGGGTATTCTATCAAGTTCTGCTTCAACTGCTGCGAATCCACTTAGCTTCAGATATTGAGTCCTTGGATGAAAGCTTGAACAACCCAATCATCGGCGACCGTTGGCAGATCCATTCGTTCCATTTGGAATCAAGACACGAATTCTCTAAGCATTTCGTTGTCCTTCTGCCTTTAGCAAGGCAGATTTGATCTCATCATCCTCTACATCATTCCCTTTGATAGCACATGTTTAAGAGGTGACATGCTCGTTTGGGTCGGTCGTTCCATTGTATTTAGGAATTTCGGGCATGCGAAACTTCTTGAGAATCGACGTGGGAGCCGCGCTCGGTGGAAAAGGTTTTTTCACAAACTTTTTGGAATCAAAACCCTTCAATATTGGCGGTGCCCCCGGGATCTGATCGACCCTGGATTTGTAAGTTTCCACCTTCTTGTTGTTTGCCTCGATCTTCTTTTCCCCCAACTCAACTCATTTTGTCAGTTCTTGGAGCATCTTCATGATTGAAGGATCGACCTTCGATTCTTTCTCGTTTGTTTTCCTTGAAACCGATTCGACCCTGTGGACAACCTCCCGGGATGGCTCGGGCTCGATTCTGCTCGGTGGGTGATTCTGGTTTTGGAGCTAGGCTATCGCTGCTTGTTGAGCTTGCAAAATTTTGAAGATCACCCACACGCTGATCTCACCCTCTTCGTCGTCGTGTGTGCTTTGAGCGGCTGATCGAGCATCCCTACGGACACTGCACTCGGGACCAACGACCAATTTTGCATTGATGGCTACATGTGTGTTGACGTCGATTGGATCTACAGCCGGAACTCCATCGAGGTCAACGGGAGGTACGTCGTTCCCTGGCGCAATTTTGTTGTGATGACGACAATCATTGTCCACGTGTAGGTGTGCTGACTAAGACTTAGACATTTTGGTCCTGGAATCAAAGATACTCCAATGAACAAGTGTAAAATAGTGTGTGTTAAGAAAGTTTATACCAGATAATCACTATTATCCTTAGCCCCACGGTGGGCGCCAAACTATTTACCCTAAAAATCAGATAACAATTAAATTTATACGCGGTTCTAAGGATACGTGATATAACTTGATACAAATTAAGAAAACATGTTAATATTGAAATTAACGATAAAAGAACAAATGCAACTCACACGAATTGAACAGCCGCATTCGAGTTCGGTCACCCTCGAGCCAAGAGATGCCTTAACTAATGTATGAACAAAATAATAAGATTATAAGAACTAGAAATGACAATATATTGCTTTGTGTTGCATATTGCAATGTTAAAAATGATCAGACCCACGTTTATATAGTAGGGGAATCCCATTCTTGGTACAATTCTATGTAAGGAGTTTTTTTTCATGATTTTCTAATTAATCGGCCTCTCCTTGATACATGCGGGGATTTTCGTTGTAATCCCAAACCTATCACGAATATTTTGGCCTTCTGTTATTTGGCTCGGAAAATTTCCCTCGATCTCGTTTGGTCTCGATCTTGTTTGGTCCCGGGGTCACGATCTCAGCGATGTAACTTCGCACCTCGATTTGATATAACCCGAGCTCGAGCTTAATCCTGTCGCGCTTCAATCTCGATTGGTCACATAATAGGCAAACCCTATTTCGACCGTATACACACCCATTATTAATGTTCATATTGCAACCCTACTAATTCGAATTCGTTATATAATTTCATTGGTGAGGTATGAGAAGGATAATGTATATGCAAACCTTACTCTTATCTTGTAAAGATAGAGAGGTAGTTATCGGTAGATTCTCGGCTCAAGAAAAGGACACTCACAACAGCGTTGTTAAAGAGATACATTAGTGAAGAAGTCATGCAAAAGAAGCAGTAACAACAACAAGATAATAATATAATCGAAGCACAAGAACACATGTAGTAATAAAAAATCAAATAATAAGAAAATACGATAATATTAAATTTACTGCTACGAAAGGCTCGACTATCTACTAATCTTCTACCCTAATTCTCGATTTTCATACCATCCTATCAAGGGTCATGTCCTTGCTAAATTGGAGTTGTGTCATGTCATGCTTAATCACTCCTCCTCAATACTTCTTAGGCAGAGGCGGATCTAGAATTTTTATAACATGGGTGCACCACTATAGAGGGGAGAAGAAAAGTATTAAGTGGGTTCCTTTAGGTAAATAACTTAGCATTCAACCAAGTGCACCATTTAGCCTCTTTAGAGCATAAGTGCCAGCAAATAATATTAGATCAATTTTAAAAAATATATACTTCGTAAAATGGCTAGTTTAGCAGAGAGACCATGGGTTCACGTACCCCACACATTAGGCTATATATCCGCCCCTAAGGCCTACCCTTACCTCTCCTTGGATCCACCAATGTCAATCTCTCATACCTTTTTACTAAGGCATCTATTAATCTTCTTTTCACATACGCGAACCATTCCAGCATCGTTCTCCACATCTTGTTCACTGTTGAGGCTACTCCCACTTTATCTCGAATATCTCCATTTTTTAATTTTATCTCTCCTAGTATGCCCACACCTCCATCTTAATATTCTCATTTTTACTACTTTCATCTTCTGAACATGAGAATTCATGACATTCAAGTTTGTATTAGGACTACACTGGCTTGGAAATACCTCAAGCGCGTGTCTAGAAGTGCTCCTCATGTGGATTAAGAAGCCATATAAATCCTTAATTACAATTGTAATTAATCATTTTCAAACCTTTTTTGAATAGCTTTTATACTTTTTTTAGGTTTAGCTTTCATGTGAAAGTGATTTAGTTGGTTAATTATTTCATATAAGGAGCGGTTGTAGACATAAGCTTGAGGTATTTCCAAGCCAGTGAAAAATATATTTGATTTTCACGTTTTAAGCCTACTATATATGTTCAACGGAAACAAGATCTATTTAAAATGTCTAAATAAAAAGTCGATATAACAACTTTAGGTGTCTCCTCCATGAAATAAATAATAAAGTAGTGGGATAATAAAATTATAGAACATGGTTGGTGGTTATAAAATTTTAGTGGGTAATTAATGGTAGATCATGGCATTAGTGGTTTCATGAGTTACACCAAAGTAATAACCACTTTATTACCAATTTATAACCACTATTTCACAAGAAATAATTCACTTTAATATTAAAATGCACTAACACCAACATTCCCTCACTCATTTTAATATTAAAATAAGAGAGTTTATCAGTTTAAGGGAGATTATTATGCATAATGAAGGTGTGCTCTATATTAAATCTCCACTTAGTAAAACAACGACCTCTACTCCGTAATCAGTAGTTGTCTCAGACTTGAACTATGACTACTTTAGGGAAATAATGTATCACTGCTTACACATAATAATCAAGGTGTTGGTATGAGATTTATTAGTTAACACATTACGACATTGTGTTATCCCGGTTTTCACGAGTATTTTTTAGAATAAGCCCAATTCTCATTGGAAGCGGCCTACTTCCACACCCACGTAGGTGAAATCTGTCAAGGGTGCTCCTGTAATCCTAACACCTCACTCATACTAGCTACAAATTTTCTTTAAGAGTTAATAAAAATTCAACCTCACAAATCGTTACAGGATAAATGCACCCCACACCGTAGGGATGGAAAAATAATAAATATAACAGTGCATTTCAAACCAAGCTATCATATATTTCGTTCTTCCCATTGAACCTGATTATAGGCTATCTAGTCTCCAAGTTGGGTCTCCCTATATACAATTTATGAATTTATGGGCTATAATCTCATCCCCTCGATGTGCTCCAGACCCTTTCTATTGCCAAGTCCTTGGTTAGTGGATCTGCAAGATTATCACATAATCAACACTAATAGTACCACTTATCAAATATCTCACAATATTATATTTTTTCCTTTATAGGTCTGAATACCGTTTTAATAACGATTTTGTACTCTACCAATAGCAACGATGCTATCACAATGAATTAAAATTGGAGGGATTGGTTTTCCATAATAAGAAATTTGAAATAATAAATCTCTCAACCATTTCGCTTCCTCACTAGCTGGAGCTAAAACAATTAGGTCAACCTTCATGGTAGAGTTAACAATTATTGTTTGCCTTTTGATTTTCAACAAATAGCACCACCTCCCAAAGGAAAAAAATAATATGTAATAGAACAAGAATCACCAGATATAGTGTTCCAGTATGCACCATAAAAGTCTTTGGGTATAACATGAATTTTTTATAAAACAAGCCGTAGGTTTTTGTACAACGTAAATACCTCATGATTCTTGTTATGGCATGCCAATGTTCATTACTTGGCTTGCTTGTAATCTTGTAATCACTCCTACTGCATATACAATATCTGGCCAAAGTGCAACTAGTCACATATTCTCAAGCTTCCAATTAAGCTAGCATATTTCTTTTGATTTATCATATTATTATCACTTTGTACAAGAAATAAATGAACACTTGAATCAAAAGGAGTTACAACATGATTGCAATCAAATAAAATTGATTTTTTTTGAGAATTTTCTCAACATAATGTGACTAATCAAGGAAACTTGCATCACATGTTTTAATAATTTTTTATTTCAAGAATAAAATTTGTCTCACCAAAATCTTTCATGTCAAAATGGCTACTAGACATGCTTTTAGTTTCTCGAATAACATTCTAGTTAGCACCAAAAATTTAATAAATCATCATGATAGAGACAAATTGTCACGACCCAAATCCACTAAAGGTCGTGATAGGGCCTAACACAGCCGTTAGGCAAGCCAACAATGAATGATTAACTTATTTACTCATTTTAGTATTTGAAATCATAATTTTCATTAATTAAGGAGTATGAAATAGAATTTAAAGGGTAAGTGATAATATTTACACGAGCTACAATAATGAACAATCTCGTAAGAACCCCCAAAACCCGGTGTCACAAGTGCATGAGCATCTATTAATGAGTACAACAATGATACAACATCCGTGTGAAATACAAGTTAGACGGGGAATATAAATAACTCTGATGGAGACTCTACATGTTGCATATCGTATCAAGGAAGTGCAGCTCACCGTAAAGCCCTTGCAACAACCGCGCCTCTGCACCAAGAGGACCACCGGAAACATATATGTATACCTCCACAATAAGTGCAGCATGAGTACGTAAATCAACGCGTACCCATCAAGTATCTAGCCTAACCCCAAAGAAGTAGTGACGAGGGGTCGACGTCGACACTTATTAGTGGTTCAATAAGACATATACAGTAAGAAGTAAACAGATATGGGGCAGATTAAATAAACGAGATAAACAAGTATGAATACGTGGTATAATCCTTCTCTCAACAACAAGCTCAAACGTTCGATTAGCAGTTACCTCCTCTACCGGAGTATGTACATAAATAATGGACCTCACCAGATAGGTCGTCATAATTCAAATCAGGAAAACTTCCAGATACACTGGCTTTTTGGACAAATAATACGTACGATACCATAGGAGTGTTCTATAGAAATATCGAGGCGTACGACACGATCCCATCATAATATGTTATATAACCATAGATACATCTATTATATTGTCGAGGCGAACGACCCGCTCCCATGAGAGTGTGGTACATAATCCTGCCGAGGCGAATGACCGGATCCCATAAAATGTGCGCACTACCGAGGGTCGAACGACACAAACCATAGATGTATCTATCCTGCCAAGGCGAACGACCCGATCCCATTAGGATAAGAAGCTTTGACGGGTCCTTGACCCCACTCACGAAGGAGCATGTGAGTTATAAGAAGCTTTTTGGGAAACCTTTCGATGAGAACGCATAACGCGGGAGAATTTCGTAAGAGGAGTACAATTATTCGCGGCTAATCACGAAGCCCGTTGAATCTCTACAATAGCGAGTATATCGCTCTACACAAGTCTAGTCTCAAGTTGTAATGTAAAATAAAATAATTTAATAGACAAGGGACATCTCAAATAGTACAACTATAGCATGGTGTGAACCTAAGTCTACCCACACAATAACATGGATTTAGCTACAGACAGACTCTCGTCACCCCGTGCGTACGTAGCCTCCGAAACAAGTAACGAATATCAAATACATCACCTAGGAGTAGTTTCCCCCTCAAAGAGTTAGACATGAGACTTACCTCGCTATGAAGTTCCATAACTGGCTCCAACGCCACTCTAACACCTCAAATCGATGCTTGTCGCTCCAAAACTAGTCAAACAATGTGTAAACCAATAAAAATATACTCTAATACTCATAATAAATCAATTTATAACAATTTCCAACTCCACTCGAAAAGTCAATAAAGTGGACCCTCGGGCATGTATGGGTCAAAATTCGACTCAGGAAATTCAGCATGAAGAGGTGATCAAGTGTGAGAACTATGGCTCATCATGGGCGACTAGGTCGAGGTCGATCGGGGGTTGACAAGTTTGAGCCGTTGAGTAACCCATTAGGGCCGAGGTCGAGCAGTAGGAAGAAAAGTAACGACTAGTATAACTTTGGAACTTTCAAAAGGAATATCCCACTGAATATTCCTTATGATGTACTATTTTAAGGTTTTTGGGAGTATCCCATATATATAGAATAAGAGATAAGGCTAAAGGCATGTAATATTCTGGTTGATAAGAAGAACTTATTATGTTTAATTAGGATTTACCCATCACTTTCTTGTTTAATTAGTTTAACAGAAATATTTCATACTTTTTGGTCAAACAATTTGGCGCCGTCTGTGGGGATTTTCTAGTAACAATCTTAGTTTTTTCTAGATCTATAAAAACACAACAAGAACACAACACAAAAATTTCTTTTTCTATTTGCACGATCTAACATGGCATGTAATGGAGAGGAAAGGCTGAAGACAGTGGCAGGCCTTACCGCTAACCTCCTAAACACCATCAATGAGGTTAATGGAACAAACGAGTACCATTTGTATTAAATTGGTTTAAATACCATTTTGCGTTACTTATTCAAGCACGTGCTAGATCTAGAGCTTATTATGTTTAACTAGTATCTACCCGTCACTTTCTTGTTTAATTAGTTTAACAAAAAGGTTTCATACTTTTTTGGTCAAACAGGGCCCACGTGCCCGGATTCTGAAAATTTTTAAAAATAAAAATTACCAATAACTTATATGGTCTATATCCATAAAATCATCCAATTTCATCCATGAATCGACCCTCAAATCAAGGATTTACCATTTCTCAATTTTGGGGCTTAAAATCCCAATTTTTACAACCCAAACACGGATAAAAATAATAACCAACAAAAAAAATCATGGAAAAACATCAAAATAAAGGTCAGATATTTACCCCCTTGTTGAGACGAGAACAACGCCGTGAAAATCACCTCAAACGGAGCTCAAGATATGCCCAAAATACTAAAATTCTCGGTTTAAAAGACTGTCTAGATGATTTTTCTTCATCGCCTTCACGAGAGACCTTTGCTTTCGCGAAGAGCAATGTTTCACGTTGACCGGTCAACCCAGAAATCCTTCTTCGCGTTGGAATGTCCCTCGCATTCGCGAAGAACAAAGCTTCACACTAGAAACCAATAATTTTGTCCGACACAGAAATGGGCATAACTCTCTCATACGGTATCGAAGTTCGGCGATTCTTGTTGCTATGGCTCCGTAATTACTATACGAATCTAATGGTTCAATTCAATCACAAATCAAAGGTCGTTTTCTCATTTATTCCCAAACAAACGACGCTGAAACATCAAATAATAGCACGACACAACCCAAACACCTTCGAAACACACCCGCGACCTCCGGCACCCCGTCCAATTATACAACCAGCCCCGAAACACAATACGAACTTAGTTGAAGTCTCAAACCACGTAAAACAATATCAAAATCATAAATTTGCGCCTCGAATCAAACTTATAAATTTTCATATTTCCAAATTCTATATCTTGTGGCGAAACATATCAAATCAATCCGGAACGACTTCAAATTTTGTACACAAGTCCCAAATGACATCAGAGACCTATTCCAACTTCTGGAGTCGAGATCCGATCCTGATATCAAAAAGTCCACTCATGGTCAAACTTTCCAAAAACCTTCAAATTTTCAACTTTCGCCAAATAACCCTGAAATGACCTACGGACCTTCAAATCCACATCCGGACGGGCTCCTAAGACTAGAATCACCATACGGAGCTATTCCCAGGCTTGGAATTCCAAACGGACATCGATAACATTAAAATAAATTTCAACCCAAATTTATAAAATTCTTCCAAATGCAACTTTCCGCAATAAGCGCTGAAACGCTCCCGAGTCATCCAAAACTCGATGCAGACATACGCTCAATTCCAAATCATCTTACGAACTTGTTGGAACTTTCAAATCCCGATTTTGAGGTTGTTTACTTAAAAGTCAAACCTTAGTCAATTCTTCCAACTTAAAGCTTCCGAAATGAGAATTTTTCATCCGAATCAACTCCGAACTTTTCGAAATTCAATTCTTACTACACGTGCAAGTCATAATACCTGAAGTGAAACTACTCAAGGCGTCAACCCGCTGAATGACGCGCTAGAGCTCAAAATGACCGATCGAGTCGTTACACAAATAATAATATGTGAATTATCCCAAGACTTATGAAAGATGCACTTATCACACTTTTTGATTTAATCCCCACTATTTATAGCAATATTTTATTTCTTTTATCTCCACTATTTATTGAATTATGAAAATTCATAATCATAGATTATATAATCACAGTCATAAAAATATAGGGTAAAAGTTTTATTTTTTCTTCCGCTTGAGCTAAGAAAGTAGAAAAGTTTTTACCTTTTCATCTCATCAAGAGAGTGAACTTCTACTTTGATATTCGCTATTTATTCAAATGCATAAAAATTGAATCTCCTTAAAATTGCTGGTGAAAATACAATTAATTACAGTTGAAAAATAAGATGAAGAAACATAAATAAATATTCTTCAGGCTGAAGTGCGGATATCTCGCTCTCGTTAAGGAGATTCAAGCCCACTGCGGTAGCATTTTCACCGGTCCAGCAATAATACTCTTGACTTGTCCCCTCCAGGATACAGTAGCCCGACAACATTGTATGACTTGAACAAACTCTGGACAAGTTGTTGAGTATAAAGCTCCACCAAAATGAACACCTTCATGCAACAGAAATAGTATTCTCTTTTATAAAGAATTATTAAGTTAGAGACTTAGATTTTCTTCTTCTCTTAACTCTCTTTTTCCCTACACCAAGTTTACTTTTTTCATACAGAATACCATATTTTTCCCATTCCAAACACAAGTAAGAAACACCACTATTTATAGGGTGTAGAATCTCTTTCATAAATAAAATAATAAGGTAGTGAGATAATAAAATTGTAGAACATGGTTGGTGATTACAAAATTTAATCTTTAGTGAGTAATAAGTGGTAGATCATATCATTAGTGATTTCATGAGTTACGCCAAAGTAATGACCACTTTCTTACCAATTTATAACTAGTATCTCACAAGAAATAATGCACTTTAATATTCTAATTTTAATATTAAAATGCACTAACACCTAAAAGTTTTTAATCCTAACCCATAAACTTTGAATGTTAAAAATCGTTCGTTCATTAAGATAGATAAACAAGTGCAACAAGTACAATTATTACAAAAATGGCCATAAAAGTAATAAAAACACAAAGTCACAATCTAAAACTAATCCTATAAGGCCCCAATAAACATTTTTTGTCTATTTGTTGGCTACACTAATATTAAAAAAATATGTTTTTTGTTGTATTAATTTACCAAAGTAGTATCAATTTATCATGTTGCTCCAAAGTCGGGGCATGCCAGATATATTATCTAATTGAGGTTATAAGTTTATCAAGAATTTACTGTAAGTTGAAAAATGCCGATAGAGATTCTCCCTCGGAGTAGAAATTCAAGCTCAAGGTTCATCAATTGATAGTAGTGAATATGGTAAATTGACACCATATAAGGCGAGAAGTCTCGTGTTCGAGCTTTAAGAATGAAACAAATTCTAGTAAAAACTGTTTTCTCCTTTAATAATTTTTACGCGATGTAAATTTAAATTAATCGAAGCTCTAATATAAATATTGAACGTTGAACGAAAAATCAGAAAAGGATTGATGGAGCTAACAGAACACCACCGACACCCCTGCAAAATTGGTATCGGCCACTATCAAAAGTACCTTAAAAAAGGATTCACCCTGTCCCTTTTGGACATGGACTCGCACGCAAAACTCACTATGATTATTGGAAATGAAAATTACATTACACTAATTAACCCCCCCCCCCCCAATATGCAGTCTAAGAGGGACGGAAGGAGAAGTCGAGTTAATGGGTTCGGCAAATCTATTAATTTTTGTTCAAATAATATATAAATATTAATTTAGAATTTAATTATTAACACTTGAAATCGTCGTTCAAAAATTTCGAACCAAGTAAGGTTAAACTCCTCGCTCTGCTTTGTGTCTAAGAGGACAACGAGGTGGCAAATTCTAATTGGACCTTTACAGTTCAAGATTCAGCTGTCTATGACTTTTTATTTACTCTATGCTACATTCTTTTCAATTAGTAGTTTTCTAATGGAACAAACAACAAAAACAAAAAGGTCATGGAAAAGGAAGGAGAAAAAAGCTTGTATTGATCTTATGCTCTCAATATAATTAAACTGTTATGTTATGTTAGTCAATTTTAAATAAACCTTATTATTTAAATGTTATGGAGCCGTAATTTTTTTATTAACAAGCGTGACAATTTGAAATATGCAAAATTCGCTTTGTCATCACTAACTTTTTCTATAAGCTATTTTTTCCTCGTAGAATAAAAACAAAATATTCGTTTGGTTCCATTTTATGTGATTGAATGTGACTGAAATGACCATCAAAGGATGTGGTGCAGTATATGGGCTATTATTTCCTTAATCAGAGATTTCGGATTCGTATTCTTAGTATGAAATAAATCTTGCTAGGGAACGTTTATTCTCGAATGAGGCCCTTCATGGCGTGAATCCGGATATAGTCGGACTTCAATGCGGGTACCGGATACCGGATGAGAAACCAAAAAAAGAATGTGACTGAAATTAGTGTAAAATGCAATAATTAATAAATTAGTTTGACAAAAATTGTAGATTATCCGTACTATATTAAAAGCACGAAGGCCCTACTCAAAATATCGTTCGCCTTTTTTAGCCCTCACAAGTGCATTATGTGTTGCATAAAATTGTAATTGTAATCACTAATTTTGATTTTTGTAGGAAAAAAAATCAAAACTATTTGTTCTCTTCATTTATTTAGGTTTACCGTGCTTTAGGTTTTTCGTTGTTTAGAATTAGGATTCTTTACTGGGTATGATATTGTTGTAGAATTAGGATTCTTTAGTGCCGTATGGCTTTTACTTAGATTTTGAATTCTTTAGGTTTAGTTTAGGATTCTTTGCTCCTTTAGGTTTAAGATTCTTTTATTACCAATTTTACTTTTGCTTAAAGATTCTTTAGGTTGGAGGTGTTTTTTATTTAAGAATTCACTTTAGCGTTTTTAGAATATTTATATTGGCGGTTTAATTTAGTGCATCTAATCATACTAATGTTATCAATCATACCAATTTATTCTACAATTTTTAATTTGGTGTAGTACGTTTACACATCGGTACAATAAGCATTCTTCTATTAATTTTTTGGTTGTGTTCTATTGTTTCAGGATTAAACAATTATTGACTCAGGGAATAGCGGTACTGATAATAGGCTGAATTCACATAGTTTAGCGTATATTTATACTCTAATTTAATGATGCTTCACGGTCTTAAATGTGTTAAATGATGATAAATTAGCTCTAATTGTGATTTTTGTGTTTCACAGGAGTACAATAAGCTATTGAGGACTTATGACGGTGATCCAGGCGAATTTGAAGAATAACAGGCCATGGGGTAATTTCGAGGTGATTTGAAGACTGGAGATTTAGCGAGGCAGTAGGAAACCCCATTAGCGCGGGCTGTAGCGTGACCTTAGCGCGCCCGCGCTAGTCCAGCTTTCCGGAGGCAGACAGAAACCCTATTAGCACGGGCATTAGCGCGCCCGCGCTAGTCCAGACGGGAAAAATACTTCGAAAGGGGTACTTTTGGAAGTTCGGGGCCAATCCACTTAACCTATAAAAGGTTCAATTCGCCCAAAGAAGTAGAGAATCCAGGTTTAGAGTCTAGAACAAGAAAAGCAAGGGCAAGAGGCAAGGAGGGCAATTGGGCATCAATCCATATCTCCTTCTCTTGTGATTTTTATAATTGTTCATGAATTCTTTTGTAGTTTTCATTATTGTTATGAGTAGCTAACTTTTCTAATCTAAGGTTTTGGTGGAACCCGTTGGGGGATGACTTTATTGTGATATTAATATAGTTTTGGTTGGTTGTTAATCTTTATTTGTTCAACTACGTTCTTGTTGTAGTTGATTGAAGGGCCCTCAATTAGATGTGCTTATTTATTATATATCTACTTGAGAGAGAGTGCATATTTAGGTAGTTGTTTGAACAACATCACTCCCGGAGTATAGACGAAAGTCATAACCGAGGGTTTAGAGGTTGGATTAGAGATAACGATACTTCGGGTGCAATCTAAAGTGAACTGTAATGCAATCTAGCTAGCGTAACTTGAGAGAGTGCGTCTAGTAAATTATCATAATTACTTGAGAGAGATTTATGGTAGCTGGAGTGTTCATGATTGACAGAGACAACTAAATCAAAACTATAGAAAGTATACAAGAAGGAAGTTCACCAACGGGGAAACCATAACCTTAGACCTTTATTACAATTGTTTACACCTCATTGTTAGTTAATCTTTAGTTTATTAATTTTGTTCAGCTGTAGTAGTAAAAACACCACCAAGTGATATTCATAACTGAGAAAGTTGATTATTGAGAATTTAGTAATCTAAAGACGACATTTGATAGGTTAATTTCCTGTGGGATTCGACTCTGGGCAAAATACCCGGATTATATTTACAACGCCCGCTTAGTCTTTTAACAAACATAGTTGAGCGTGATCAAATTTTGGCGCCGTTGTCGGGGAATTAACAGTGTTATCAATTACAGTTTTAAGAAATACAAAACTCTAAAGTATAGTCAATTTTCTTCAATTTTTCATCTATACATTGAAATTTTAACGTTTGCTAACTCGGTTGTACAGGTGCATGCCTAGAAACTCATCGAGAACTGGTGAAGTATTTGAAGCCTTATTAGACCCCGAGAAAGTTTTCAAGGCCTTGAACCGGGCCAACCGACAAAGAAAACAACAACCATCAATTGAACAACTTGAACCTGACATGGAAAATCTAAACAACAGGAACAACAATGGGGACGACGTGGTAGACCCAGTTGCGTAGATAGTGGAACCTCTTGTGCCAGAGGCTCCTTTATATGACTGAGCACAACCCACAACAGAGAATTTGGCCACTGCGATACTAGTCCCTCAGATACAGGCTGAGTCCTTTCAGATTACAAATAATATGCTGCACTTGCTGCAGAACAAGAGACTATTTTCAGGGTCATACATTGAGGACCCCCAACAACATGTGAAGAATTTCCTGTCAATTTGCAAGACTCAGGGGCATCCAAACGTCACTCAGGAAGCGATAAAACTATTGTTGTTTCGATTCTCAGTGACAGGAGCAGCCCAGACTTGGCTAAACTCGCTCCCCATTAATTCCATTACCACATATGAGGAGTTAGTTAAGCATTTCGTGAACAAATTCCATCCACCCAACAAGACAACTCAACAAAATTGATGAAATCTTGAGCTTTAGACAGAAGCCAGATGAAACATTGCAAGAAACATGGGAACGATTTAAAAGAATGTTGGTTATTGTACGCACCATGGTATTCTAGAGCAGATGTTGGAGCAGCGCTTTTATATGGGTATGGCAGATACTGTAAAGGCAAATGTAGATGCTTCAGCTGGTGGAGCATTCTTGAGCAAAACATGGAGAGAAAGCCAGATCTTGCTTGATAAAATGGCGCAAAATTCAGGGTGGACAACCAGGAATGCGCCCATTACTCCTGTAGTTTACTCAGTACCCTTCGACCCATCCAATACTCTTCATGAGAATGTATCCACCTTGATAACACAGATGAGCATACTAACTAAAAAGGTGGAGGAATCAGGGCAAAAGCAGCATGTACATAATGTGGATACAACCAATAGGGGCTTATGCACATCTTGAATTAGTCAACCAATTGGTTATCAGTGGAATGCAGAGTGTGATCACCCTCCTTACCCAGAAAACATGAATTATGTGTCAAATTATGGAGGACAGAGACAAGGGGGGACAGAACTAGGGTCAACAAGTTCTAAAGTATAGACCACCTCACCAGCAACAGAACAATGGAAACATGGGTGCCATGAGACCTCATGGTAATGTGGCACCTTATCAGAGGCCACAAGGTTATAACAATCAAAATCAGCAGCAAGCATACCGCCCTCCTCAACAACAACATGGGGGGAGGCAAGAAGATGGGTTTTCCAGGATTGAAGCGATGATGCAACAGGTGATTGGGTCGACTGCCAAAATGAGTGAGAGGGTAGATGCACATGATGCAGCTATTAAAAATATTGAAGTGCAGTTGGGCTAGATATCTATGTCAGTGAACAATCGTCCACTTGGGACCTTACTTGCAGATACTCAAGTGAATCCTAAGGAACATGGCCCGAAGCAGATGATGGCAGTGAGTCTCTACAATGGCAGGGACTTAGACTTGGAACAAGAGTTGGCTCGTGAAAGCAGGCAGGCAGAGACACTAGTACCAGTGCCAATCGAAATTGATGATTCCACAAACTTGACCAAGGTAACAGTGCAAACTGCTGAAGGAGAACCTAGTGGGGCAGAGTGAGGCTGAAAAGGAGGTGGAAATAACCCCAGAGCCAGTAGTTGAGGTGGTAGTTGAGAAAGAAAAATCCCAAATCACCGGGAAGAAGAGACCGCCATCCCCATTCCCTCAAAGGCTGGCCAAATACCAAAAGGATGAGTAATACAAAAAGTTCTTGGATATGCTGAAGCAGATACAAGTAAACATTCCTCTGATTGATGCTCTGAAAGAGATGCCTGGGTATGCGAAGATGGTGAAGGACTTGATGTTCAGGAAGTTTGATTTCCAAGACTTGACGACTGTGACTTTGACTCAGACTTGCAGTGCTGTGGTAACACGACCAATAGCAGAAAAGTTGTCTGATCCAGGGAGTTTTACAATTCCCTGCACCATTGGCAATTTGGCTTTTGCCAAAGCACTGTGTGATTTGGGGGCCAACATTAATCTAATGCCCCTGGCCATTTATAAGAGACTAGGTACTGGTAGAGCCAGACTAACTTCCATGTTACTGCAGCTAGCTGATAGAGGTGAAGAGACCGTCAGGTATTCTGGATGATGTTTTGGTGCAAGTGGGGAAGTTTGTGTTCCATGCTGATTTGGTGATACTAGACTATCGAGTGGATGAAGAGATTCCCATAATCTTAGGCAGGCCATTTTTTGCCATAGGCAGAGCTCTCATTGATTGTGAGACTGGGGAGCTTAAGATGAGGCTTAATGATGAAGAAATCACATTCAATGTGCAGAAATCCATAAGGCAACAGAGTGAGTTCGCCAACTGCTCTCTAATTGATGTTGTGGATGTGATAATGGAGGAAGATGATGCGTCCTTAACTATTGAGGACCCCCTTGCTGCATGTTTAATGAATTTAGATGAGGGAAATGGGGAGGAATTGGCAGAGTGGGTGTTAGCACTTGAAGGTAAAGGGGTATGGCCGAGGGCTCTCGAGTTTGAACCATTGCACTTAGAGAAAAGAGAGAGCCCGCCAACCAAGCCCTCTTTGGAAGAACCTCCCAAACTAGAGTTGAAACCATTGCCAGCCCATCTCAGATACACATTTCTAGGCTCTAATACTATGCTACCTGTTATTATCTTATGCAGTTTGTTAGATGTGCAGGAAAATCAGCTGTTACAGGTACTCTCAGAGTGCAAGACTGCCATTCGATGGACCATGGCAGATATCAAAGGGATCAGCCGGGCATATTGCATGTACAAGATTCTCCTGGAAGAGAGACACAAACCTTCCAGGGAACATCAAAGGCGCTTGAACCCAAACATGAAGGAAGTGGTGAAGAAAGAAATCATCAAGTGGTTAGATGCGGGAATCATTTTCCCCATCTCTGACTGCAACTGGGTTAGCCCAGTGCAATGTGTTCCAAAAAAGGGTGGCATGACGGTTGTAAAGAATGACAAAAATGAGTTGATATCTACAAGAACCGTCACGAGCTGGAGATTATGCATGGATTATAGAAAGCTGAATCTTGCCACCCGTAAAGTCCACTTCCCACTTCCCTTCATTGATCAGATGCTCGACACGCTTGCAGGGAGTTCTCACTTTTGTTTCCTGGACGGGTACTCCGGGTACAACCAGATTTCAATTGCCCCGGAAGACAGGTAAAAGACCTCTTTCACATGCCCCTATAGGGTATTTTCCTTTAGAAGGATGCCATTTGGCCTATGCAATGCACCCGCCACATTCCAAAGGTGCATGATGGCCATATTCACAGACATGGTCGAAGACATCATGGAGGTATTCATGGATGATTTCTCAGTTGTGGGAAATTCATTCGATGAGTGCCTAGCAAACCTGACCCGTGTCCTAAAAAGGTGCATTGAGACGAATCTTGTGCTTAACTTGGAGAAGTGCCATTTCATGGTACAAGAAGGGATCATCTTGGGGCACTTGGTGTCAAGTAAAGGAATTGAGGTGGACCGAGCTAAAGTCGATGTGATAAAAAAACTTCCACCTCCCACATCAGTCAAAGCTATACGTAGCTTCCTTGGGCATGCCGGGTTCTACCGGTGATTAATCAAAGACTTCTCCAAGATCGCCAACCCGCTCTGTATGTTGCTTGAAAAAGATAACCCCTTTGTGTTTTCTAATGATTGCAGGCTAGTGTTTGAGGAGCTGAAAAAGCGGTTAGTCGCGACACCAATCATCGTTTCACCCGACTGGGAGCAAACGTTTGAACTCATGTGCGATTCCAGTGACTACGCAGTGGGAGCCGTGTTGGGTCAGCCCAAAGATAAAATAATGCACCCAATTTACTACGCAAGTAGGACTTTGAGTGGAGCTCAGCTGAACTACACGGTGACCGAAAAGGAGATGTTGGCAGTAGTGTTCGCCTTTGACAAGTTTAGGTCTTACTTGATCGGGTCGAAGGTGATTGTGTACACTGATCACGCAAACATCAGATACTTGGTTGAGAAAAAAGAGTCTAAACCGTGCCTAATTCGTTGGATGTTGCTTCTTCAAGAATTTGACTTGGAGATTCGTGACCACAAGGGCACGGAGAACCAAGTCACTGACCACTTGTCACATCTTGAAGGTGATAAGAATGCAATTGAATCGGAGGATATTCTGGAAACCTTTCCAGACGAGCAACTACTCGGCATGAGCGTAGAGGATGTGCCATGGTATGCAGACATTAAAAACTACCTGGCAAGTGGTATTGAACCTTACGAACTCTCTTCTGTCCAAAAGAAAAGGTTTTATCGTGATTGCCGCAACTACTATTGGGATGAACCTCATTTGTTCAAAATTTGCATTGATAACATGATCCGGAGGTGTGTCCCCGAGATATAATAATTTTCTATTTTGTAGGCTTGTCACACATCACCATATGGAGGACATTTTGGAGGAGTTCGGACAACAGCTAAGGTGCTAGAGGACGGTTTCTACTCGCCTACTGTGTTCAAAGATGCTCACCAATGGGTGAAAGGCTGTAACGAATGTCAAAGGACGGGGAACATATCCCATCATCATGTGATGCCCATGAATCCAATACAAAAAGTGGAGGTGTTTGATGTATGGGGGATTGACTTCATGGATCCCTGTGTCAGCTCTTACGGCAATAAGTACATACTTGTTGCTGTAGACTACATGTCCAAATGGGTAGAAGCTGCAGCGTTCCCCACCAATGATGCAAGAGTGGTGGTGGGGTTCTCTAAGAAAAACATATTCACCCATTTTGGGATCCCAAGGGGTATTATTAGTGACAGAGGCACTCACTTTTGCAATCGTGTCTTCGAGAAGCTACTAGCCAAGTATGATGTGCGCCACCAAGTGGCAAACCCTTATCACCCTCAGACGAGCAGGCATGTTGAGGTATCAAACCGTGAAATCAAGAGTGTGCTGACCAAAACTGTAAACGCCACAAGAACTGATTGGGCGATAAAGCTTGATGATGCACTCTGGGCCTATAAGACTGCATTTAAAACACCAATTGGTATGTCTCCGTACAAGTTGGTATTTAGTAAGGCCTGCCACCTGCCTGTGGAGCTAGAACATCGAGCGTGGTGGGCATTAAAGCAGTTGAACAAGGATCTCGATACTGCGGGAGAAAATCGAGTCTCAGAGCTGCATGAGTTGGAAGAGTTCAGATATCAAGAATTTGAGAGCACAAGGCTATATAAATAGAGAATGAAGAGGTTACACGACAAAAACATTGTGGACCAAAATTTCAAACCCGGAGACAAAGTATTGCTCTACAATTCAAGATTGAGATTGTTTCCGGGTAAGCTCAAGTCCCGATGGTCTGGACCATTCAAAGTGGTCGAAGTGTTTCCTTCTGGTGTTGTGGAAATTGCTGCTGAAGATAGATCTAACGCCTTCAAGGTCAATGGAAAAAGATTGAAAATATATGTGGGGATGAATGAAACCAGTGAGCTGGTTGTGGTGCATCTTTTTGAACCTCAGAGGCTGAGCGAGCCTTACGTGCGCTCATTCTGCGTCGTGCCACGATGGTGAATCAGGCGCTTCATGGGAGGAAACCCATTGATTGTTGTACTCGTCGTGCCGCGACATTAAATCAAGCGCTGGTTGGGAGGAAACCCAATACATATAGTGTTTATAGTATAGAGTACTAACATATGCAGGTGTGCAAGAAAAGGGGTGAACACAGGACCTCAATAAAGAAGAAAACAAAAGAATGATTTCTGTTGATGCCTGGACTAGCGCGCCCGCGCTAAGGTCGTGCTAGTCAGGTTTATCACTGCCTCTCCAACTTTTCCACTAGCACGTCCGCGCTAATCTCGCGCTAGAGGTCGCGCTAGTGAGGTTTTACACTGTCCCTTAACCCCTGGACTAACGCACCCGCGCTATTCTAGCGCTAAGGTCGCGCTAGTCCGTCTCGACACAGGTACGTTTTTCAGGTTAATTTTTTATTTTGTTATTTTCTTTTTGTAATTTTCCCAACCACCTAATTAATTTTCTAACCCCCCCCCCCAAACTCACGCAAACCCCTGCAAGTTTTTTTTGCACCTCTTCATTCCACAACTCAAGCACTCCCATCTCTAAGTCTTCTTCAACCCCCATACTCCATCTCCCTCCTTCAACTCTACATGTATGTATTTCTCACACTAATTTTCTTTTTATGTTTTGTAACTTTGTTTTTCTTTTCCCTTGTGTACACAAATTGTAGCTTTTTCTTATTTGGTAGCCGTACTGGGTAATAGTTGATTTGTACTAAAAAGAGATGACATAGGGAGTGTGGGGTGTTATGATTATGTTTGGGTTATTGTGGTGGTGCTTCATATCCATTATTGAGTGCTTGGGGTTTAAATTGTTAATGCCCACCACATGTTTGTAAAAAGGACCTACTGAAGGGATGTAATGTGACCGATTTTGTGGTGAAGTCTGAGTAACCACAGTTGGGTCACCCTGTTGTACTGAGCTAATACTGTGCTAATTATAGGTACCATGCCTCCACGCAAGCGTCAAACCACAGACTCCTCCTCGAGTTGTCTAGCAAGAGCTTCCACCGGAGGAAGGCCCCGAAAATCAGTTGACTCGAGGCCTTTCAATAGCCACAAGTTTGTCCCAGCGAAGGCTCAAGATAGATTCACCGATAAAGAGGATAAGACAGTTGTACCTGAGCAGGCCATGGACTCTGAAGCCATCAGGATGAACTGTCCTAGAATGTATGAGGTGTTAATGCGGCGTTGCCTGGATGTTTTCTTTGAGGAACCTGATGAGGCAAATGCCATGATTATCCGGGAATTTTATGCTAACGCTCCAGAACACGAAAAATATGTGGTAACAGTGTGGAGAAGTCAAGTTAATGCCTCAATGGAGAACATTCGTACAATGTACATGCTATCTCCACCAGCAGCTGGTTATGTGGATGCCTACCAGACCTATAGTGGAAAAAATACTCCCTGGGAAAATTCACCCTGACCATCTGTCAACCGGGAGTCACATTGAAGTGGTATAAATATGGAAACAAATTCCACTCCTCGGCCCTCAAGTTTGAGGCCAAATGCTGATTGTACCTGATCAATAGCCGACTCTTGCCATCCAAAAACACTTCAGAGGTGAACATTCCTCGAGGGTGTTTGATTTGGTGCTTCATGATAGATGCACCATTCGATGTGGCCTAGGTAATTCATGAAGAGATGTTTGTCCGCATGAAGGTCCAAAGGTATGGGTTCTTCTACCCATCTCTTGTTGCTCGATCGTGCGCTGCGGTTGGGGTGCCAGGCAACTTTGCCGTAGATGGCCGGGTGCCTGAGGTGCACCCCTTCAAAGCTGAAAGAGTTATTACGGGAAAAGAGGCAGTGGCGGAAGATGAGGAATTAGTAGGGCATGACTCTGAGGAAGATGAGGCGGAGGAGGAGCCTCAATAGGGAGGTGGGGACACTGAGCACATGGAGGAGGAGCAGCCCGTTCAGGAGCAGGCTGTGGATGTTGGAGGCCCGTCTAGGGCCAGTCGAGGACAACGATTAGACCACCTAGAGCAAGACGTGGCTGGGATAAGGACCTCGTTGACTGACCTGGGGACTTGTGTTGATAATATGGGCACCCGACAGAAGAATTCTGAGAAGAGGATCATGGGTTGGCTCCACGCCCTGGGTCGTGCGTGCAACGTGGACTCATGCACCGTCTCCAACCAGGATTGAGCTGTCAGGGAAGTCCCCTTTCCTTACTCTGTTTTTATTTGGCCATGAGGACATGTCCTCATTTTAAGTGTGGGGTGGGGATGGATTCCCTGTTTTGTTGTATGTTGTACAGTTATGAAGTGTTTGCTTTAGTTTGTGTTTAACTTGGTAGAATTGTAGTTTTGTTTTATGTTTTCTTTTTTTAGTTTTTTTTTGTTTTTTTTTCTAGGTATAGTTAATCAATTCGTCTTGGCCCAATGACGGATCCCTTTAGAGGGGTTCTTGAGGGTCCAAGTCGATCGAAAAAAAAAAATCAGAAAAATTTAGTGGACTCTTCCTGATGACGGATTTCTTAGGTAGTTTTCTTGAGGGAGGTTAGTCCAAAGAAAACACCAAAAAGATTATTTTTATTTTTATTATTTTATTTTTAGGTAGTGTAGTAACTCCCCCTTATTTTTTCTTTTGACCGCGGTTCTTTTTCAAGGGTTTAGCTTGAACCGGGTATAGCTAGCTTCTTCTTTTATTTTTAGTTGTTAGGGCACATGATTTATGAAAAGGAGGTAAGTCTTGACCTCCTTGTAGAGTATCTCGAGGAAGTAAGAGTATAGCATGGAATGTGAGAGTCATCACTTGAGGCATAGATGTTACACTGTTAGGTATAATGCTTGTAAAACGTTCGTGGTGTGACGTCGTAGGGAAGTGTTTGATGCAAAGAAACCTTGTAGGATGTAGTGGATTGCTCGAGGACTAGAAATTATTTAAGTGGGGTGTTGATAATAGGCTGAATTCACATAGTTTAGCGTATATTTATACTCAAACTTAATGATTCTTCACGGTCTTAAGTGTGTTAAATGATTATAAATTGGCTCTAATGGTGGTTTTTGTGTTTCACAAGAATACAATAAGCTATTGAGGGCTTATGACGGTGATCCGGGCGAATTTGAAGAATAACAGGCCATGGGGTAATTTCGAGGTGATTTGAAGGCTGGAGATTTAGCGAGGCAGTAGGAAACCCCATTAGCGCGAACTTAACACGCCCGCGCTAGTCCAGCTTTCCAGAGGTAGACAGAAACCCCATTAGCGCGGGCATTAGCGCGAGATTAGCGCGCCCGTGCTAGTCCAGACGGGAAAAATACTTCGAAAGGGGTACTTTTGAAAGTTCGGGGTCAATCCACTTAACCTATAAAAGGTTCAATTCGCCCAAAGGAGTAGAGAATCCAGGTTTAGAGTTTAGAACAAGAAAAGCAAGGGCAAGAGGCAAGGATGGCAATTGGGAATCAATCCATATCTCCTTCTCTTGTGATTTTTATCATTGTTCATGAATGTTTTTGTAGTTTTCATTATTGTTATGAGTAGCTAACTTTTCTAATCTAAGGTTTTGGTGGAACCCATTGGGGGATGACTTTATTATGATATTAATATAGTTTTGGTTGGTTGTTAATCTCTATTTGTTCAACTACGTTCTTGTTGTAGTTTATTGAAGGACCCTCAATTAGCTATGCCTATTTATTATGTATCTACCTGAGAGAGAGTGAATATTTTGGTAGTTGTTTGAATAACATCACTCCCGGAGTATAGTCGAGAGTCATAACCGAGGGTTTAGAGGTTGGATTAGAGATAACGATACCTCGGGTGCAATCTAAAGTGAACTGTAATGCAATCTAGCTAGCGTAACTTGAGAGAGTGCGTCTAGTAAATTATCATAATTACTTGAGAGAGATTTATGGTAGCTGGAGTGTTCATGATTGATAGAGACAACTAAATCAAAACTATAGGAAGTATAAAAGAAAGAAGTTCACCAACCGGGGAAACCACAACCTTAGACCTTTATTACAATTGTTTACACCTCATTGTTAGTTAATCTTTAGTTTATTAATTTTGGTCAACTGTAGTTGTAAAAACACGACCAAGTGATATTCATAACTTTTGAGAAAGTTGATTATTGAGAATTTAGTAATCTAAAGACGACATTTGATACGTTAATTCCCCGTGGGATTCGACACCGGGCAAAATACCCGGATTATATTTGCAACACCCACTTAATCTTTTAGTAGACATAGTTGAGCGTGATCAGGTACCTATTTCTTGAGGTAATTTATTTTCTCAACAAATGAATTCGTTTTCAAAGATTAATTCCATGTGTCAATCTCAATTAAATTTTGTTGTTGTTGTTATTGTCCTTATTTTCTTAATGATTCTAAGGTGAGTATTTCTATTTCAATTGCAGTCATTAATTGTTTTTATTTATTTTTTATGTCGTGCATATGAATGACCACAAGATTTATGTATCTTGTATGTGTGTTTGAGTGTAGTTGTTATTCATTTCATTTGATTTAATCAAATATTTTAGCTAGTGTGATGACCCGCCACGTCATCATGCCACATAGGCGCCGTTTGGCATATATTAATGCCATGTGGAAGCTTACATAAGAGGAAGGCTAGCATTTGTGAGAAGATTCTAGAGAAGTATGAACATTTCCTTTGGAAGACCGTAGATCCTTATGGAATTGCTAGGAAAGTCTTTGGAATCTTCTAGGCTTGTAGAAAATTCTAGAGTGTATACTTATTTGTAAATATGGATGGACTTGTGGAATAATTATTATTCACACACTAGCCCCTAGGTGATTAGTATAAATAGGGGGCATTCATTTGTAAATTCATCAAGCAAAATAATCAAGTTCTCTCTAATACAAAGTTTCCCTTAACAATTCTCTTGTGTTATTTCTACCATTCTCTTAGAGATCTTGAGTGTAGTAAGGCTGACGTGGCATAGCAAAAACGTGAGCAAGTTGTGCAAGATCCTGAGCAAGTTGTTAAGTGCCGCACGTGTACTTAGTTAACGACTAAGGACGTGACAACGTGGTATCAGAGCCAGGTTGCAGCTAAGGGAATGGCGAACGACGGAAAAATCAACGCTGCCAACACCCAAGCCAACTTCATCCAGGATGCTGCTGGCAAGAGCGGCCGTAACAAAAAGAGGAATGCCACCAACAAGAACCAGGAGGTGCCACCCGAGGTTGTGTCAAA
Organism: Nicotiana paniculata; assembly: GCA_005239505.1. Classification (NCBI taxonomy): domain Eukaryota; kingdom Viridiplantae; phylum Streptophyta; class Magnoliopsida; order Solanales; family Solanaceae; genus Nicotiana; species Nicotiana paniculata. Next base: position 10,268 of record ML326722.1, on the reverse strand, counting down.
TGAAGGGGTTACATCCCAAGAACTATCTTCCACTGAGTCAAGCGAGGATGAATTGGAGGTCCTACCCGAGGACGTCTCGCTCGGTAAAGAGTGGGTGATGAAGATGAATGCGGGGATGGACGCCGTAAAGATCTTTAGCCAACGTTTGGGTAAGATGGAAGGCACCCTTAGCGTTCTTGAGGGGCATACTCTTGAAGAGATTGAGAGTATTTGAAATGACTTGGAGGGACATACATAGACCAAAATGGAACTAAGGCAAACCATCACTGCCTTAGAGTGCAGGTTCATGGAGGCTTTGAGTACTATCAATGCTATGAAGGCAAAGATAGAGTCGCTTGAGGAGAATGTTAGTGCTGACATGACTGAGGCAACCAACAATATTGTGGTGACGAGGGAGGCTAAGATCGAGGCTCCCAAACCCCCGGTGTTCAAAGGTGTTCGTGATGCACAAGAAGTGGAAAACTTTCTTTGGCACTTGGAGAACTACTTCAGGCACGACAAAGTGAGGGACACCGTGATCAACATTGCAGTGTTGTACCTCTCAGAGACTGCCATGCTATGGTGGAGAAGGAAGATGGACGACGTGGATAAAGGTCTATGTACTATTAGCACGTGGGATCAGTTTAAAGTCGAGTTCAAGCGACAATTCTTTCCAACCAATGTCTTGTACGAGGCAAGGTGAAATCTTAGGGAGTTGAAGCAAACAGGGAGCATACGTGACTACGTCAAGCAATTCACTACCCTTATGCTTCAAATTCCACACCTGACCAATGATGACTTGTTGTTCCACTTCATCGATGGGTTGCAAAATTGGGCTAAACAAGAGTTGCAACACGACAAGTCGTGGATATAGATTAAGCCATAGTGGAGGCTGAATCATTGATGGATTTCAGGCATGACAAGCACGACAAAGGCAAAGGCAAGGAGTCAAAGGCTGGGGAGAATGTGGAAAAGGCAAGGAGATACAACAACAATACTACAAGACTCAAGATTCCAAAAATTCGAGTAGCCGACAAGTTTACGCCAAGAAAAAGGCACAAGCCGAGAAGAAGGGATTCTACATATGCGGAGGGCCGCACGATTTCAGGAACTGTCCCGACCTAAAGAGCCTCAGTGCCATGGTCCCTGAACGGAAGGAGAAACCGTAAGGAGAGAGTTCGGGAACTGCACAATTGGGTATGATTGGATTATGTGGTTCTATCATGAAGCAAGCTATCCAACCTACCGAGAATGGAAATCAGTACGTAGATCTCACCATCAACAACAAGCCCGCTCGTGCAATGGTGGATACTGGAGCAACTCATAATTTCGTGACTGAGGCTGCTGCAAAGAGATTAGAATTGAAGCTTGCTCCAACCAACTCTTGTGTCAAGACCGTTAATGCCGAGGTACAAAATGCTCATGGGGTAGCTAATGGAGTTGGTGTCAAATTGGGAACTTGGAAAGGTATGACAAGCTTTACCGTAACCGCTATGGATATCTTTGACATCATAATTGAGCAAGAGTTCTTTAGAAATTGTCATACTTTGATCGATCCCTACCTCCAATGTCTCTTGGTTATGGAGCGAGAAGGAGCTTTCATGGTACCTACAGTGACTATGCCACATGGACAGATCCAAGCACAACTCTCAGCCATGCAGGTTGTCAAGGGGATCAAGAAGGGGAAGCCGACGTTCGTGGCAACCATTGCAAGTCTAGAGGAGGACAAAAGTTTTCAAGAAATACTGCCTCCTTGCATAGAAAAGTTGCTTGAGGAACACAAAGATTTCATGCCCGAGATGTTGCCTAAGCACTTGCCAGCTAGGCGAGAGGTGGATCACAAAATTGAGTTGGAGCCAGTGGCTAAGCTACCTTCATTCGCCCCATATCGTATGGCACCGCCCGAGCTAGAGGAGCATAAGAAACAATTGAAAGAGTTGCTGGATGCTGGACATTCGCCCAACAAAGGCACCTTTTGGCGCACTAGTATTGTTCCAGAAGAAGAAAGATGGATCCCTGCGCTTGTGCATAGACTACCGAATACTTAATAAGGTCATAGTGAAGAATAAGTACCCGATCCCGCTTATTGCTGACTTGTTTGATAGACTTGGGCAAGCCAAGTACTTTACCAAGGTGGATCTTCGCAAGGGCTACTACCAGGTTCGCATTGCAAAATGGGATGATCCAAAGACAGCATGTGTGACGAGATATGGAGCCTTTGAGTGGTTGGTAATGCCTTTGGATTAACCAATGCACCGACCATGTTTTGCACCCTTATGAATAAGATTTTCCATCCCTACCTTGATCAGTTCGTGGTAGTCTACCTAGACGACATAGTCATCTACAACAACACCTTGGAGGAGCACATGAAGCACTTAAGAAAGGTTTTCCAAGTCTTTCGGGAGAACGAGCTATACATCAAGAGGGAGAAATGCGGGTTTGAACAATCAAAGGTGCACTTCTTAGGCCACGTGATTAGCAATGGAGAGCTACCATGGACGAGGCTAAGGTGCAGGCTATCCAAGAGTGGGAGGCACCTATGAAGGTAACTGAGTTGAGATCATTCCTTGGCCTTGCTAAATACTATCGCCGGTTCATCAGTGGCTACTCTTCAAAGGACGCACCATTGACTGAGTTGCTAAAGAAGAACAAACCATGGGTTTGGACGGAGCGTTGCCAAAAGGCGTTTGAAGACCTCAAGGCAGCTGTAACAGAGGAGCCAATCTTGGCATTACCTGACTTTGCCAAGACATTTGAGGTGCAAACAGATGCCTCAGACTTTGCCATTGGGGGTGTCTTGATGCAGGATAAACATCCCATAGCGTTTGACATCCGCAAATTAAATGAGACAGAGCAGTGTTACACGGTGCAAGAGAAGGAAATGACTGCCATTGTGCATTGCCTTCGTACATGGCGACATTATTTTCTCGGATCGAGGTTCGTGGTCAAGACTGAAATTATGGATACTAGCTACTTTGAGACATAGAAGAAGCTCACACCAAAACATGTTAGATGACAGGAATTCTTGGCCGAGTTTGATTATATGCTGGAATACAAGCCAGGAAAAGGTAACGTTGTAGCCGATGCCTTGAGCCAAAAAGCGGAGCTTGCTGCCATCACTTCAGCAAGTGGGGACATTCGTGAGGCTATAAAAGAAGGCATGCAATATGATCCAGCAGCCAAACAGCTTATCGATTTAGCGAACCAGGGCAAGACGAGATGTTTTTAGGTAGAAGACAGTCTATTACTTACCCCGGGTCAGTAGGTCTACGTGCCTAAGTTTGGAGACATTATATGGCGGATCATAAGAGAGAGTCATGACACAATGTGGGCTGGTCATCTAGGCCAACATCGCACTAGGGCCTTAGTTGAGTCAGTCTACTATTGACCACGCATGCGAGATGACATAGAGTGTTATGTGCAGACTTGTCTTGTCTGTCAACAGGACAAGGTTGAGCAAGAAAAACCCAGAGGACTTTTGGAGCCACTACCAGTTGCAGAACATCCATGGGAAAGCGTGACTATGGACGCTATCACTTGCCTACCGAAGTCCGATGGTTATGGTACTATTATGGTGGTCGTAGATAGATTTTCTAAATATGCCACCTTCATGCCCGCCTCACCGGGTTGCACAATGAAGGAAGCTGCCAAGCTATTCTTTAAGAACGTGGTGAAGTATTGGGGCTTACCAAGACATATCATTAGTGATCGAGACCCCCGTTTTACTGGGAACTTCTGGAGAGAGTTATTCGACATACTTGGCATGGAACTACACTTTTCCACTAGTTTCCACCCACAGATGGATGGACAAACGGAATGGGTCAATGCCTTACTAGAATTCTACTTGAGGCATTATGTAAGCACAAATTTAGAAAGATTGGGAAAGGCTCCTAGACATTGCCTAATTCTCTTATAACTTGCAGCGGAGCGAGTCCACGGAGAGGACACCATTTGAGCTAGCTACCGGCCAACAGCCACAAACTCCACATTCATTACCAACTGCGTTCGAGGGAAAGAGTTTGGGGGCTTATCATATGGCCAAAGGATGGGAGGAGCAACTTGACACTGATAAGTCCTACTTTGATCGGGAAACTAAGAAGATGAAGAAGTTTGCGGACCGTAAGCGGCGTCCCACAGACTATAGAGTTGGGGACATGGTCATGGTGAAGTTTAACCCAAGACAGTTCAAGGCACTACAAGGCATGCATTAGAATCTTATTCACAAGTATGATGGGCTATTTAAGATCGTCGCCAAGGTAGGCAAGATCTCATACAAGCTTGACATGCCATCGCATCTTAAGATCTACCCTGTCTTCCATGCCAGCATGCTTAAGCCATATCATGAAGATACGGATGATCCGAGTAGGGGCCAGTCAAGTCGAGCACCTATGACTATCACCTCCTCGCATGATATGGAGATTGAGGCTATCATAGATTACCAGGCCTGGAGAAAACAAGGGGAAAAAGCCACCGCTATGTTCCTCGTCCACTGGAAAGGACAATCACCAGAGGAGGCCACGTGGGAACGATATGAAGATTTGTGGCAATTCAAAGATAAGATCCGAGAGTTTATGCATCAACATTGCACCGCAGTCATCGCAAGATTAGGTGGGGGAGAGTGTGATGACCCGCCACGTCATCATGCCACATAGGCGCCATTTGGCATATATTAATGTCATGTGGAAGCTTACATAAGAGGAAGGCTAGCATTTGTGAGAAGATTTTAGAGAAGTATGGACATTTCCTTTGGAAGACCCTAGATCCTTATGGAATTGCTAGGAAAGTCCTGGGAATCTTCTAGGCTTGTAGAAAATTCTAGAGTGTGTACTTATTGTAAATATGGATGGACTTGTGGAATAATTATTATTTACAACTAGCCCCTAGGTGATTAGTATAAATAGGGGGCATTCATTTGTAAATTCATCAAGCAAAATAATCAAGTTCTCTCTAATACAAAGCTTCCCTTAACAATTCTCTTGTGTTCTTTCTACCATTCTCTTAGCGATCTTGAGTGTAGTAAGACTGACTTGGCATAGCAAGACCATGAGCAAGTTGTGCAAGACCATGAGCAAGTTATCAAGTACCGCATGTGTACTTAGTTAACGACTAAGGACGTGACACCATGCTACTTGATAAATTTGTTTCGTAGTATGTATTATGTCTTTGTGAAATAAATATATAATTTGGTTTCCTCTACAAGGGTGTCAACTTCATATAGTTCCATATTTGAAACAAATTACAACCGTCGTCTTTGTTCTTTACGGTCGTGTTCAACTCCACAATAATTAGTCACATAGGTAGTGGCGAAATTAGAAATTTTTTCAAGGGTGTTCAAACTTGAAATAAGTAAAAAAGTACCAACAAATGATGTTCAATATATACTATATACCTTTAAAAGTTAATGTCTAACCTATATAGACAGTTTAATTTTTTCCTAGGGGCGGTCAGCCGACCACCCTTAGAATGGTGTAGCTTCACCCTTGCACATAGGGCTAATAGGAAAATATAGGCTCTTACCAACACTGTCGTATGGTTAAGGTGGTCCTCCCATGAGTCTGTTTTTATTACTCAAATTAGTGTTTACAAAAATCACAAGGTTAGTTGGTGACATGTATTAGTCCCTATGTTCCTTGTTCCTTGTTCCTTGTCTTGTCTTTGTATTGTTAAAGCAATTACGTTTTTAATCCATTTGGTATACTTTTTCCATAATCCGTGATATTATTTTTAAAAGAAAACAGTAGTCAAATATATAAAAGTTTCTCTTTATGGACTATATATGTATTCTTTCAATACGTTTGTAATATTTTTGAATGCTCAAAGAAGGATTATGAAGTGTTTAATTTTGTCATTGACATTTTTGACTTTAACTATATGTTTCTTTAAGAATGTTCCCTTCAGTATTTTTGAATTGAAAATTATTTGATCTTTCTTGAAAATGTGTTTTTTCTTTTTATTTATGTCAAAATTTAAAAATTGAAAGCAATTTGATTCTCATTTGAAAAAGAACTTTCCTCTTTTATTTATATTAGGAGCTTCAGTATCTTTTTTATTTTTTTACTTTGTCGTCCCAGATTATTTTTGCAATAATCTTAGATCTGTTGAGATAAAAAAATAAAACAACGTCAAAGACTCTCTGATATTTATGATTTGAAGTTATTCTCTTGGAATAAATTAAATATTCTGTCAAATAATAATAAATGAGTAAATAATTTGAGTTGAGGCTATGAGGATTTGTGTGGAGCAATACTTTCTCTGTTATTGAGTAAAATCAACATTCATCGTTGTTAGGAATTTATACCATTTCCTTTAATTTTATTTATATCTCAAGATTTGAATAATATTTATGTTTTTTATAATTTTCTTACTCATTAAAACGAGATACACGCACAAAGCGCGTACCCTAAGACTAATATATAATAATATGTGTATTAGGATGTTGGAAGTAGTTTATAAAAAAAAAAACAAAAGTCAACCTGTCTGTTTTGTCCTTCTTAGGAGAAAGACAATGTGCGTTTCTTCTTTCTTTTATACTTCTTAATTACTCTCTTCGTTTTTTCATAATTTGATTTAGCAGGAAGCTAAACAAATAAGTAAAGACTTTTAATATTTGTATGGTTGTAAATTTTTTAAGACCTATAATATAAATATTATACAATATTTGTGTGACTATAAAATTGTATACGGTCGAAATCAGGAAGCCCGATTTCGTAGGCTCGAGATGTTGCCTCGAGGGCAGAAGTTCAAAAGATGTCGAGCTCGAGTTCGAAGGTGGAATAAGAGGTTCGAGGGTCTGGGTGCTCGTTGAGCATTGAAGCTAGGTACGATTGATGCCGAATAATGCCGTTATGAGTTTGTTATGAAAAGGACAAGATTTTCTCCATGTCCCCAAAGATCATGGAGCAAATTTTGGAATAGATTTGTACGAATTAGTACAAATCTCTACTAGGTTGTTATACAAATAGAAGTGTACCTTATTTAGGATTTTTCCTCCTATATAAAGGGGACTCCAATCATTTGTAATTCCATCTTATCATTGGCAAAGAATGTACTATCTTACTTTTCTCATTTACTGGTCTTCAGAATCATTCTTTAGCTTTATTACATTTACTTTACTGTTCTTGCTTTATTGCTCCTAACTCACCTCGAGGTCATCGAGCTCGAGGTCTCTACTGCTCTAGCAACACCGGTTTGGTTCATCAATTCTTCTCATTCATACTCTACATTACTTGTTTATTAATTATTATTGGACTAGATCACATATCTTTAAAACCACAAATCAAATTTAATTGTTACTCGTATCTTCGAGGTAAACAGTTTGGCGCCCACCGTGGGGCTAAAGATAATAGTGATTATTTTAGTGCTAGTTTTCAGATAACACACGTTATTCTTCACACTTTTTCTTGTCAAAGATTCTTTGATTCAGGATAAAACATGTCGAACTCAGCAAATACACTAGTGCATGGTAACGACGACCTCAGATTCCACGGGGAAAATGAAAATGCAATAGCTGGTGTGCCACCGCTCAACCCTGGGGTAGAACCAGTTCCTAACCCAGCCGATGTTGGTTCACACATTGCTATTAACATCGACTTGGGCACGGACGTCGGAGGAAGCGTGCGTGGAGAAGTTCAACCCAATGGTCAAAGAACACAGGGTCAAGGAGATGGGGAAGTCAATCTCCAAGTGATTTTCGAAATGTTGCAAGCACAACAGATTGCCATCGCTCAGTTGCAAAGCCAACAAAAGACCCCGAGTGTGGTGGGACCAAAAACTACTAATCGTGCTGAACCACTCCCGGAAAGGTCGAGCATAAATGGATCAGGAACTGACCCAACAATCATGAGAATGTTCGAAGAACTCACAAAGAGGATCGAGTCGGGAGAGAAAAGGATCGAGGACAACGATAAAAAAGTGGAAACGTACAACTCGAGGGTCGACCATATACCGGGAGCACCTACAGTTTTGAAAGGACTGGACTCTAAAAAGTTTGTGCAAAAACCTTTCCCCCCTAGTGCGGCCCCGAAGCCAATTCCGAAAAAGTTTTGCATGCCGGACATACCAAAATACATAGGACTACCGATCCCGATGAACACATCACCACATATACTTGTGGTATAAAGGGAAATGATTTGGAGGACGACGAGATCGAGTCTGTTCTACTAAACAAGTTTGGGGAAACTTTGTCCAAAGGGGCCATGATTTGGTACCATAATCTACCCCCGAACTCTATTGATTCGTTTGCCATGTTGGCAGATTCATTTATAAAGGCACATGCTGGTGCTATAAAGGTTACATCAAGGAACGGAGATGTATCCAAAATCAAACAAAGGGACAACGAGATGTTGAGGGAGTTTGTGTCCCGGTTCCAAATGGAACGAATGGAGTTGCCACCAGTCTCCGATGACTGGGCTGTACAAGCTTTCACTCAGGGGCTAAATGAGCGGAGCTCGATAACATCGAGGCGGTTGAAACAAAACTTAATTAAGTACCACGCCGTAACTTGGGAGGATGTGCATAACAGATACCAATCGAAGATTAGAGTTGAAGATGACCAATTGGGAGCCCCCTCAGGCTCGGTTTATCCAAACATGTTAGCAACAAAAGATTCAAGTGAAGTAGACAGGGAACCGAGACCGAGTAAGGAGAGGTATCAACTGTACGTCGAAGACCGAAGGAACATCTCGAGGTGTAACATACCTCAGAATGATCGAAGAGCAGATCGAGGTCAAAATTCTAGGGGACTCATGAGTAAGACCGGTGATCACGCTCAACTATGTCTAACAAAAGACTAAGCGGGCGTTGCAAATATAATCCGGGGTATTATGCACAGAGTCGATCCCACAGGGAATTTACATATCAATCAAGTCTTTAGAATACAAGTTTTTTACTTAATCAATTCTCTCAAGACTTTTGAATATTAATCGGTGATGTTTTACTATTTCTACTGACAAAATTAATAAACTAACAATTAACTAACAATATGGTGTAAACAATTATAATAAAGGTCTAAGGCTATGGTTTCCCCCGTTGGTGAACTTACTTCTCAGATACTTCGTATAGCTTGATTAATTATATCTATCAATCATGAACACTCTATCTACCATAAATCTCTCTCAAGTAATTATGATAATTTACTAGACGCACTCTCTCAAGTTACGCAAGCTAGATCGCATTACAGTTCACTTAGATTGCACCCGAAGTATCGTTATCTCTAATCCAACCTCTAAACCCTCGTTTATGACTTTCGTCTATACTCTGGGAGTGATGTTGTTCAAACAACTACCTAAATATGCACTCTCTCTCAAGTAGATACATAATAAATAGGCACATCTAATTGATGGCCATTCAATTAACTACAACAACAACGTAGTTGAACAAATAGAGATGAACAATCAACCAAACTATATTAGTATCACCATAAGTTTATTCCCCAACGGGTTCCACCAAAACCCTAGATTAAGAAAATTAACTACTCATATTCATAAGAAATAATTCTAAAATAACTTGCATAATCGAACAACAAAATAATGAATAAAAGCTATAAAAATCAATGTTTGCTTCACTGAGTAGTAGTGCACAGGTTTTTCTTCACTCCAATGGCTTCTTTTTTCTTCAAAGTTGTGTTCTTGGGTCTATTTATATGTTTGGAATAAACCCTAGCCGTGTAGGAGACTTCTATTCCAACCGGGAAACACTTAAAACCTTTAAAACTCGGAATTGACCGGACAGGGACCCAGGCGTTAAGCCCCAAACGCCCCCTTATCGCCAGGGCAAACCTGGCGTTAGGGCTCTAACGCCCCACTAACGCCAGGCTGACCCTGGCTTTAGGGGCCAAACGCCCCACTAACGCCCGGGTCAGCCTGGCTTTAAGGCCAAAACGCCCGGCTATAGCCCGGGTCACTCCTTTTCGACACTTGAGCATATTTTTGACGTTCATGCATCCATTTAGCTCGGTTTCCATCTCCAACCTACACGTGAAATAGACTCCATTATGCACATAAAAAGTGTATTTTTATCATTAATGCTCATAAAATGTAAGGCACATAACGTATTAAACCATGAATTCAAGCCCCACAACACCCCACACTTAAACTTTTGCTCGTCATCGAGCAATCAAACTACACTCATGTACATAAATTTTTAAGCAAATCCCTTAACACGTTATACCAAGAATATTTAAAACAATTCACGCACAATAGTGTAACATCCTTGCCTCAATAGTCGAATCACATATACCATTCTTTATTCACAATCCACTCACTACTCTAACTTAGAGGTCAACAACATTA